>OMNM01007213.1:5446-15816 GCA_900302745.1 Parablennius parvicornis
TTTTTTTTTTTTTTTTTTTTTTTTTTTTTTGCTTCTTTATCTTTGATTTCTCATCTTCATTTCCTGCTGGGATTTTTTTTTTTTTTTCCATTTTTGACCTTGTTTCCCATGTGTTCAGACACAGCATGTTTGGACCATTGAATTGAAGCACATGCAGGCAATTAACAGACCATAATGACTCTAATTGCCCTCCTGCCCTCTTTGGCTTTCCATTTTCACTGCCTCCGCCTTTGAATCTTACTCATGCTCTTGACTTCCCAGGAGAACTGTGGGTAAATCAGGCAGTGGCTGAAAAAGCTGACGGCTCATTTCAGACATTGGTTTTGTGTGTCTACAGCTCGTGTGTGCTTCTTACAAGTATTGCCGCTGAGTAACTGAAGTCAAATTTGCAGGATTTTTGTCATTCTTTCCCAAAGTTATTCCAACTCTTTATGATACATTACCACAGATCATGTGTATAATGATGCATTGTGACTGTACGAAAGAAAATACATTTGTATTACTTACCTTTGTACCTTCATTACTTCTCTTTGAATTTTCTCAACATTAAAAGTCCTTTGTCCATTTCATTTGTGTTTTTATTTTGATAGATTAATCCACCTGTTCTTGTAGTATAAATAGATTCAGCCTATCTTTCTGTCTTATGTCAGATGCTGAATTCCCCTTCAATGAGGAGAGAGTCATTCCTGATGGAGTCAACAGGGACTCGGCCATCATTGGAGGTACTAATGTCACAATTATAACAGAGCTGCTTATGAAAGAAGAAATAACTTCTCTGCCAGTGTTGAGGATTTTTAGGAGTGTGGGTTGTGATTCAAGCCCTTGATGGGTGTCTCCACTGCTTCTTTCTACCCACTGTTTAGAAGAAACAAAACAAATGAGAAAATATTTTTCTCAAAGTAATGAGTTGTATTCACCACATAATACTGTTTTAAGTTATGAATGCAAAATGTGTAAAATCACGTTGTTTTCATTCACACCGATTAAAATCATATAAAGAAATGGAAAATGGCCGTTTTAATTTGATGATCAAAACTATTATTGGAAAAAGGTCTTTATGAATTTCTAGATCGTAAAATAACAGAGTCCCATCTATGTATAAGCTAAATATACCTCCTGTATGCATGGTATAGTCAAATTCAGTACTTTCTATTTTGCATTTATCTGAGATACTTTTTTTTTTTATATTTTTGGATATTCATTTGATGTTGTGTGTGTACTACTGTTTTGGTGAAATGTAAATCTTAGCTTATCTTAACTTATCCTTATTTTATATTGATTGTATCTCATCTGATTGATAATTCAAGCTGCATGCACAATAACACAATGTCTGTTTTTCTGATGCAGGCATTATAGCGGTGGTGATCTTCACCATCTTATGTACTCTGGTGTTCCTGATCCGCTACATGTTCCGTCACAAAGGCACCTACCACACCAACGAGGCCAAGGGCAGCGGGGAGTCGGCCGGAGAGTCGGCGGACACGGCTATCATCGGCACCGACAACCCAGAGACCATCGACGAATCAAAGAAAGAGTGGTTCATCTAACAGTCACCGCTAAGACTCTGAGAGAGAAAGCAGTTTGTCAAAGCATCAGTGGCCACAGAGATGGATGGGGGTTAATTAAATGACCGATCAATATTGGCTATTTAATAGGACTATAATCTCCCAGAGAAAGAGGGGATGTGATGTGGGAAAGACATGTACAGAAATCTTTTTTTTGTTTCTTTGTTTCTTTGTTTTTTGTTGTTTTTTTATATATATATATCCAGAGTATTAGAATGAGAAGAGGGGCATTTATTCAGTGGACCACAGCTATAAGAGACTGTACATGTATATACTAACCGGCTTGTCCTTCTTTGTATCGTGCTTGGGAGTTTTCAGGAGTCCTTTGAATACTGTATATGAAAAATAATTATACTTACTGGGTCGTGTGATAGGAAAGATTTATTACCAGTCCCTGTTGCATTTTAATTTTATATTTTAACAAAATCTTATATCAAAAATGATCAAATCAACATGCCAATTTTTTTGTTTCTTTTCCAAGCTGTGGATGCACCAGTCTGTCAGCACTCATATCCGTCGAATGATTTGCTGCGTCTATCGTGGTAACATCAGGTGGAATACGGATGCCAAAAGTCACTTTGTAAATATAATAAGTTGTGTTAATTTCTCCGTTTCTCAAAAGATTTATTCAGAGTCAAATACATAAACACTGATTAGAGAAAAAAACATATCTATATGAGAGTGATATCATATATCTGTCCATAACATTATTTATATGTGAAATACAGAGTTTTATGTTTAAATCTTATGACATTGGATTGTAGGAGACATCTCTTTCTGTTGAAGGGCAGAGAAGGGTTTCTCAGAGCATGATGGGAAATCATGACACTCCATAGTTGGTGTAGCTCAGCACGGCAGCTTTCTTTGAATTCAGAATGGGTGAAACCGTGAGCCTTTACTCATTCAGACTCGGAACAGTCGGTTTGTTTCTTTGCCAAACACTTGAGTCTTAAGTCTGATTTTTAAGTGAAAATTTTTACGTTTTTGTTTTCTTTGTCATAACTTTACATTTAAGAGAGACTTTAGGCTGTAGGTTTACAGATTGTGCATGCATCTGTGCGTATATGTTTGGATCAAATACTGGGCAAGGGGAAATCCGAAAACGTGGCTGACACCAATAAGTATGCATGTGTGTGTGCGCATGCGTGTGTTAAAATGATCGAAGCACCATTAAACAAAAAAAATTATCATTTCTTAACAGGGGTCTGCAACCAGAGGAGCACATGCAGCTGTTAAGCCTCTCTGTCGGCTGTCGGTGGTTTTCAAGAATTTACTTTCCTTCAAAGAGTCGTATTTTGTTGTTAAAAATAACATGTGACACTTTAAATGAAAAGTGTTGAGAATGCACCATATATTATTACAGTGTGACCTGCATGGGATCGTTTCTGTGCAGGTAATAACAGGTACATTTCCAGCTGTGGTGTGTAAATCATGGAAAAATCCCCTCAAAAAGTAACATTCATAGGAAATATCTGAGCTGATTTCATGCTTATATACTCATTTTACAGTGATGATTGTTCACCTTTTTGTTTGATATGCAAAAACAAACACAGCCAGCAAATGGGTGAAAGCAGTAATAAAATGTCAGAAGATCCTAATGATCATTCTTCCCTCTCCATAAACGAAACAGAAATGTAAGCTCATTAGTGGCCAGATGAAGAGTGTTTCTTGTGCAGGGATAAATGTGGCTCTTCTGGTCATGGAGGTTGCAGACCCCTGACCGACTACCAGGTTAAGAGAATAATTGGTTTGTTCATCCACTGCTGTGCCTTCAAAGTACGAAGCCACCTCTTCCTTGCCCTGCACTACTTAAACTTTGAACAACTGCTGTACTGCTGCTGCATGAAATCTCTCTTAGGTGTTTTTAATGTATCCTTATTTAAATGGTGCTGTGTTTAAGTTTCCTCAATTTTCAAAGCTTGATTATAAAATGTTAGTTAATTTCTCTAATGTCAAAGAGGGAAGACTTGAGGAGCAAAGCACAGAAGGACTGTATGCAGCGGGACAAGCAGCATGCACTTCAACAGAAAAGAATACACGCCTACCTTGTTACGCACACACAAGCGTGCTTGTCTGATAAAGCATGAGTCACTCGTTCAGTTACAAGAACATTGTGTAGAATGAGGAGGCAGCAGCTTCGCGAGCGCCGAACCAAGCTTCACTTCTACAGTGCCATCGTTCTCCAACATGCATTAATATGATGTACACGGTGTGTTTTCTCGCCATGTTCCTCCTCTCAGTTGTTTACCTGTTGGTTCTATCATAGCATTTACAGTAAGCGCAGCGAGTTACAGTTGAAACCAACTGTCATTATTGTGTTGTTTGACTTTTTTTTTTCTTTTGTATGTCTGTTTGTTCAGATTATTCCCATAGCACCCTCACGTGAATGACTTTGTGCGTCGTCGTCACCACCTTGTGGATGAGTGCTGACTGTCCATCACTTTATGAGCTATTCAGGCAGCTGGTGAACACAGCCTGCTTTCTACTGGGGCCTCAAAGAAGATGTTTTCTGTTCTCTTATCACATCCTTCAAGTCAAATTAGTTAAATTTTATTTTTCTCTCAAAGTTAATCTATAAACATGTAAACAAACCTTTGATATCTGGATTGAACATGCCTGACATGATGAGAGGGGATAATCGGTGTTGACGGACAATACCATAACCCATATGTTTTGCTTTCAGTTCTATTGAGTTGAATAAAGAGTGTTTGATCTTTAATATCATTTTTCCTATGCATCTCGTTGATTTTTAATACAGGAAAATGATGTACGGTGAGGCCCGAATATAGTTGGGCATTGACATGTTTTGCTATAAGCTGTTCATCAAAACATATTCTAGATTTAGTTACATAATTAATATGGATGTAAAGTTCAAACTGTCTGCTTTTATTAGAAATTGAGGAATGGCTTCACTTTTTGATATGAAGCTGCTTTTTGTCTAAGAGACCAAAAGTAATTGGACTATCTACACTGCATTTTTCTGATTGGCTGTACCTTGTTAAATATCATCAATTCAGTAAGTAGAAAATTGAGAGTTGATTCCAGGTGTGGCATTAATGGACGATCACAAGAGCCTTTACATCATGAAGAAAAACCTCTTTACGACATTATAGTGAATTCTCTGGGAAGAAGGGATATCAGTATCTACCATAAAGAGAAGGCTTCATGAGAGCAAATACAGAGGTGTCAATACAAGCTGCAAAGCATAAATCTGCCTTAAATATAGAAAGGCCAGATTATACTTTGCCAAAGAAGCCCAACCAGTTTTGGAACGCAATGTGCATAAAGATGAAACTAAGATCAGCCTGTATCAGAACGTTTATATAAGGTTTGGAATGACCTATAATCCTTAAAAGATGGTGGAGGCAGTGTGATGCCACGAGCATATTTAGATTTCATTTTCACTTGGTCAGTCATGTTTGTTGACGATGTGACAGAAGACAGAAGCAGCCAGATGAATCCTGAAGTGTAGAGGAAATACTTTTTACCCAGATTCAGCCAAGTGCAACAAGCTTAACTTGATGGTATTTAAACAATACTGACAGCCAATGACCCAAAACATGTTGCAAAGGCAAAGACAGGCCAAGAAATCTGTCACTGAACCACTTTAACCTTCACTTAACTTAACGGGTGAAGACCTTCATGGGATCTTTTGGTAATCAAGACGAAAAGCTGAGTGTGTCCATCCAACCACTCATCCATCTTATATCCCGCTTATCCTCTTCAGCGTACTGTGGACGAGGGCAAGCTACACACGGGACAGATCACTAGTCTGTTACAGGTCTGTGGAAAATACAATATTTATTTCAGTGAGAGGAGTGCACTTTAAAAGGTCACTAGCTGCCCTCTTGTGGCTAGATGGTGCATCTGTATTAAATTCACTGCACAATAGTCCTGTAATAACAAGTTGTTTTTCAGCTCATGAAACAAATGACTAGAACGCAAAATAGAAAAAAAATGGTGGCTTTGTTGTTGTTATTGACTGGATCCTTTTTAGATAAGCACATAAAATGCAGCAAACCTAAACAGGCCCTGACACACCATCACACAGAAATGCACATTTCATGGAGCATTTCAAAAAGACACAGCCTGTCAGGTGGCAGAAGTATCTCAGGAACACTTCTGACAAGAGTGATGAAACGGTGAGGGTTTTTTTTTTAATTATATTTTCTATTGGAAATAGAATTTGTGTTCATGATATTTGAAATCGTTTCATTTTTAAGGATTCAGTGGATGAGTGAGTACAAAACCGTAGTGGGCTGGAGGAGGCTGAGGCTTATTAACCAGTAAGAGAATCACTTTTCAGTTTTACCTCCATTCCCCACTGGCCCAATAAATAAATGTATTTGTATTTTTTTAAACAGGGCCCGTTGATGTTACATTTAAGATGAAGGTGTGATAGGAAGATGATGATCAACTCTCAATAAAGGCATAGCTTTTTCTGTTTTCCCCTATAGACAGTGTGTATATTACAGAAAGACGAAGTACACATACCAGGCAAATGAAACGTACAGATTTGACACAATTTCAGAACCGTTTTGTGCCATTTTGTAAAAACACTATGTTTTTGAGCTGCGAACAAATTTATTACACAATTTGGAGTGAGACTGGTTTGGGGGCGTGGCCAGGAATTTGGACAACTTGTGCATTTTGGCACTGTTAGCCCAAGTGTCCTGTATGCTCTATGAGAGTATAGTTAAAACAAAATATGCCATTTGTGTACCAGTGAACACAGAGATATGTGGATTAATGGTTTGTGAGCGCTTAAGTTTACACCCATACCTTATATAACCTAGTTAAAGCAATAGGAAAAACCTGAATATCCTCCACTGATGTGGTAAACAGTGTGCTGGTGTAGGTTTGGGTTTTGATCGAGGTATTTGCTACTTACATAAATCTGAGTATTTAGTGTTCACTGGTCTGCTCTTATAATTTGAACTCGGCATTTTATAACCTATGTTACCGTTGATTTAGATACATCTTGTGTGAGGGTTCACTGTAAAAGCATAAATGTTCATATTACTCGTTGTCTTCAAAACCAAGTTTCTATTACCCCAAAACATATTTTCCTATGTTGACCAAATAAATCTTTATTCGTGCAATGTAATGTGTAAGAACATATTTATCGATGCAGCTCGTCACTAAACATTTTGAGTTTAGTGCAGAGATTCATTTCAATTTCTCGACCAACAGAGGGCTGTATGTATGACTCGACACACAGTCCTTTTTTAAAGTTTTATTTGCCTTGATTGCATTTTATTAAAAGAACAAACACTACAAAAGATTATCAGCAGTTCAAAACATGTATTGACACTTTTCACAGTCTCATGGACTCCTCTCCGTTCCCAACACCACCAGACATTTTTGTTGATCCATTCTTATGTCACAGTCAATGAGCAGAGTAGAGAGAGTAAAGTCTGAATCCGGATCAGGCTTGATCTTTGGTTTGCAGAAGGAACATGAGACTAAATGCTTTGTCGAGGGTGTAGCTTCGTCATAGTGCAGCCATCAGATGAGAGTCTGGGACTTGACAGAGGGAGGACGTAAAGGACGCAGGGGACTCTTCAGACCTCGGGACATTCATCTATAACAATGCATATGAGAGAGGTCAGAAAGCTGATTGCATGAACCACTGACAGAGTCAATCACAGTGCATTCATGTTAAAAGATGTGTAGAGTTTCATGGATAACGTACCATTCTTTGGCAGGAAAGCAATGTTGTCTGAGAGGATGCCCGTGTCTGTAGAGTACTGTGTGAACTTCTGCTGCAGGTCAGCGCTGATTTCAGGAGTGCGACCTGCAACCACCAAAAAAATATATATATATCATCAACCCTCACCAATGTCTGCCTTCACTATGCAAATGGTTCCCTGGAATGTTGCAGGAGTTAGTGAGCAGAACTTACTGTAGAGCTTGTTTAAGACTTCTGACACGCCGTCCTTTGTCTTGATGTTGTGAATCAGGGCATAGTCATCATACACCACATCAACAATACGCATGTCGTTGTCATTATTCCAAGCTGTGAAAAGTAGAAATAATGAGGTTGTGGTCCAAAAAAAACTTTATGCTGAGACTGAGTGTGTGTGTGTGTGTGTGTGTTAGTGTTTTGTGTATTGTGTACTCACCCTGGCTGCGGAAAGTGAAGCGACCAGGAGTGTCAGTTTTCTTAGCCAGGTGAGTCATTCTCCAGCAGGTACCATCAGCACTGAAAGGTAAAACAGACAGAAAAGCAGAAAATTGTCAGTTTACATCTCAATCTTACAGAGGAAAAAAATCTGGATCCTCTCTTTCCTGCTTTTGTTTAATTTTTTTTTTTTTACTTTGAAGTATGATTGCTCACTTCAGATTGGAATAAGAGAGGTCCAGGTCTTCTGTCTCAGTTGGTGTTATTATCGCGGTTCCCATCTTCATGGCTGCCTTGTGATTCACAAACCATTCCGCATTGGTAGCAAAGCCAACAAGGTACCACTTGCCTGCCATCTAAAAGAGAGACAAAGCAGATGATAGTTATTCTTCTCATTGAATCCAAAACCTGACATGTATGCAAACGGCAAAAGCAGTGCATGAACTTGGTTTTCCATATATTTGAAAGTAAATTTATATTACAGTTTTATCTTACCCTGTCCAGGCTGAAGTCTTGCACAGGAATGACATTTGCCCAGGTGGATATGAGCAAGCACGACAGTGCGGCCAGTATCCTCAGCAGTGTGCTCTTCATGGCTTCTCTTCTGTCGGTTCGGAGCCGCTCAGGCAGGGAGTGATCAGGAGTGTGGAGGAAGTGTAACGGGGTAAAACAAGACCAGTGGTCTTATATGCTTCCCCAATTCTCCTCCTCCAAAGCTTTCGTCTCCTCTGTCTCCTCCCCTCGCTTTTCCTCCTGTTGCAAAAGCCTCAGCTTTACAAAAACTATTTGGCCCTCGGCCAGTGGCATGCAAATCACGGCTGTTACACAACTGGCACGTGTGGATGGAGAAGGGAGAGGTGAGAGGGGGAAGAATGGGAGGGGAGGAAAAGGGGGCAGTTGGTGAATAATAGAGACCACTTCTGTTCTCCTTCCCCCTCCATCCGAACTGTGCGGGCATGACTGGCCTATCTAAACAGTTACTGTTTTGTAAGAGTGAAAATCCCACCACCATATGGCACAAGAAGCCTCCACCAAACACACCCAGAGAGCACAGCGGCTGCTGGGACGTTTTTAGTTCTGTTGTGAAAAAGACAAAGTTTTCCTGCTTAAAATCTCCTCTAAGATATTAACTTAGCAATTCAATTTTACAATTTGTGGGTTCATTTCAGCTCTGCATTTATTGTAGCCTGCAGCTCCGAGGCAGGGACAGCCCAAATTTTTGTCTCCTATAAATTCATATTGCCAATTTTCCGTACGGGGATTTGATTGTTTTTGTTTCTTTGCTCAGATCACTGCCTAAATTTACATGTTCATAGTTTTATGAAATGTTTGATTTGTGAAGAATTTATGAAACATCTCAGTGTTGCACAGAGAGTTGAATAAGACAAATATTCTTGTTTTTCGACATTTAATGTTTTTGTGCTTTATGTGAAAATCATCTCCCACAAAACAACACATGCTGATGGGAAACCAATTTATTTGAATTGATTTAAAATGTAAAACATTCAAGTTTTTACTGAAATGCATGGACAGACTCCTCAGATGTCCTTTTGTCTGAATAGAAGACAGGCAACGACTTGAAGTCAGATGATTATGTAACAGATACATACACACACACACACAAATGGGGTGCTGGGTGGAGCGAGGAAATGGGGTAAAAGGCACATTTGATAATTTCGTTTCGTAACTAAACTCTCTCAACCCCTTTTTGCCTTTCGCATCTGGCCTCTATTATCTTCAGTTTTAACCCCTGCACCCCCTTCTCTTTTTCTCCTTCTGTGTCCTCACATACACACCAGCAGGACACACACAGTCGCACAATCCGAATGGTTAAAACTCAGAATAAAACAATAGGATTCGTCTGACATGATAAACATCCATGCATGGCAATTCCACCCTCCTGCAAGGTGCAGTATAGAAAGACATTTTGGATTTATTTGCTTGACTGGGGGCATTCAAGGACAACTTCGCTTCACACTCTGGAATTTTATTCCTCCGTTACATTCAAAGTCTTTGAGCACATTTATTCTGTATCAGTCGTCTGGGTTTCAAGTGCTGTTCAGTTCCGCCTCTTCAACATGTAGGAACACAATCTGTAAAATATAAAAGTGAAAAACTATATTACGCAGAAGTGGCAGGGATGTTTTTAACAGGCAGTGGAAGTTGGATAACATGTTGACAAAAAAAACCCAAAAAACTGATTGAGTCAAAACACATGCCCCGCCTGAAGGAGCACATGTGTGTTTGGTAAGACTCTCTCCCTCTCTCTCCCCCTCTCTCCTTCTCTCTCTCTCTATTATGGAACAGATTCTTGGCTCAAATTTCACTTAATGAATATTCAAATGCTTCTGTAAAATCCACATTACCTTCTTGGCAATGCATGGTGTAGAGATATTCTGTTTTAAGAACTCATTCAATAAAATAAACACATCCAAAGTCTATTTAGCTTTTGCAACAAAAAAGGAGCCGTATCAGATCTTCACCACAAATCACACTTTTATCACGTGAGATGAAATGTACATCATGTCACACTCTTACATTTCCTATTAGGATTGTAAATTATACTCTTTTGGAAACTGTTGTCGTCTTCTATAACACATTTCCACAGTAAACTATCTTTTGAGACACCATATAAATATTGGACAAAGAAAACTTTTAGCAAATCATCATTTCAATTTGAT
>OMNM01007226.1:8744-27733 GCA_900302745.1 Parablennius parvicornis
CAACAACAATAATAATAATAATAATAATAATAATAATAATAATAATAATAATAATAATAATAATAATAATAATAATAATAATAATAATAATAATAATAATAATAACATTAACACATTTCATATTAATTCATGCTTTTGATTTGGGCGAAAATCCCAAATTGCTGATGTCAGTAATAACGTACAAAGTCATTTTAGCAGTGGAGACAGAAAGCTGCATTAGACCAGACACCTACAACGTTGTCGGAGACATTTCTGCCATCATTATTGACAAGAACCAGTTGCAAATATTCTCTATATAGTAAACCACTTTTTTTGCGACATCAGTGAAAGAAGTCATCTCTGTAATATTGCTTAAAATATACTGGAAATTGAATAATTATGTATATGGATACACACAAGCCATACATTACGTTTTTAAAGGTAGATGATTAGCTATTGCTGTGACAGCGAAGATTCATCACCATGCTGTGTCATTAGTACCTCCCCTCCTCTCCTCTACACACACTTCTTCTCTTACACTCCATCATCTTGTGAACTTACTAATTGTGTATTGCCACCGTCACTGTGATGCATATTTCTCCCATTATCCAGATGTGGGAGACACCATCATCTATATGCTCATGACAGCAAGTGCAGATGGTTCTGTAATTGCGAGCACATGGAGGTGATCATCCTGCTTTGTAATCACATTCATGGTTGGTCCTTGTGGCTGTTCACCAAAACTATGTCTTTCAGATTCCTCTGAAACACCACTGGAGTCTTATTTAAAGTGAACCTCAGTGGCTGCTTTTGAGAAACAGACAAGTGAATGTAGTCAGCTCCAGATCTGGTTCACTGAGTGATGACAAATTGGCTTAGTCAGTTCTACAGTCATATTTGTCTCTCCTTGTTTCGATGGCAGAGTTGAAATTTCCACTGAATCATGCACCGGAGGGATTTCTCAGTGTGGGATGACCAAAATATTGACTGGTTTCACCACCAGTGAAGTGAAAGCACATCTAGATTTGTCAGCACATACGTGTCACATACACAGTGGGTGGAATGAACCTTGCTTTCAATCAGCTGTTGGAATGACTGCAAACTGACTGGCTTTATGTACAATAACATACATGAGTATGACCTTTGAAACATATAACGGAAATAAAATATGTTCTGCAATGTTTTAAATATAAAACATAAATAGTATATTAATTTTATAAAAGCCTTCAAAATCTACAAAAACTACACATCATAAGGAACATAGTATCAGTGTTATTAAATATAGCAGTACAATTTGTATGAAGACTAACATTTGAAGAAAAAAAACATGATTTGTTTAGCAAAAAAAGCCCATTCATATTAAATAGAATGATCATTTAATGTGCTATATTAGTTATAATATATCCATCCTTGTTTTGTGTATGGATCTAACTTGATCTGCTTGATAAACAGTCATTTGGTGTTGTTTCTATAAGATGTCTTTTCGGGGCTTATTAATGATGTGAAATACAGTACATTTTCTCTTAATGCTTTGTAAGTAATCTACCTAGTTGTTTTCTATCAGATTCTTAGATATGTAGAACTAGGACAGGGTTTACAGAGAAAATGTGGTTATCTAATAGACTAACAGGCCTTTTTTATTGATTTTAGAAATTGTATTGAATTGTAATGATTGGGGTATTCCAATTTACCCCTACGGTATGTTAGTTTTAGAAATGCTGGCCCTGACATGAAAAGTTGTAAATAATCAATATAGTCCAGCAGACACTCCCTAATAGCAGTATGTATAGACTCTACAGTGCTTGCCCCTATCACTAAGTTTACATCAATATTCCACATTACAGAAGAAGGAAAGGCATTTGTTGAATGCATAGCAGTCCATTTGTGTTTGTACTCATCCAGACCCACTTATGTGCAAGCTGTAGACCAGGTAGAACACATCAGGTGACTTATCCACATGTGGTTTAGCAAATGGTTACGTTTTATCATGATCATTTAAAAGCATGTGCACCCTGAATACTAAAAGAACAAACCATCGTTTGGACATAGATCAGGGGTGAAGTAACAGATAACACATCTATGACTGTAATCATGCAATATGCAGGTGAATTTTTTCATTTTGTATTTATTTTTGTATGTATGTGATCATACACATGTCTGCAATATGAGGCCACAGAGTAACAATAGGTTGCCAGCATGTATTTATATATACTTTATATTATTCTCCTATTCACATTGTAACAACATACTGTTTTTCTGTTAAAACCTTATTGAGGATGGATCATTTGTGCTTTTCCTTGGATATTTTTGAATACTCTTTAAACAAGGTAATAGTAGTTGTACTTGAGTTCAGGTCTTCCACCTTTTGCAATTCTGGCATAGATACGGTTTCATAATTAAGGAATGAATAAATATAAGTAACATGCTAGATGAGTATAAATGTGATAGCGTTATACTGATTTGTAATTGATATTGTGCCCTCTGTTGGTGTATAGAGAGACTACAGGTTCCAGGCTTGACTTGCAAGCGCAGCTGAAAGCTCCTCGGTTTCCTCCCCACAGGACACATCACTTTTCACAGGAAGTTTGTTCACTTTTCTACTCGCTCGCTCTCCTCTCCGGCTCCACTCTGCTGAGGACGGACGGGGGGAGGTGAGCCTACATACGCAGCTGCTGTAAAAGCCGGAGCGCATCAGCAGCGCGGAGGGAGGGCGGCAGTGATGGAGGGGCTGCAGTTGTCATGGAGACCGTAGGGGCGGTGCCTTATGAAGTGGGCCTCGTTTGTTTTGTTATTGAAGGTCACGTGGCGGCGCCAGGCTCCTCCCACCTTCCCCCGTTACCACCGATTCAACAGTCTCGAGCTCCTGCTCCGGTCAGTTACTACAAAATGGCTGCAGAGGCTCCGTCGCCGATGAGAACCTACTGAACGCTTCATGGTAGGATCTATTTATCACACTGACCCTTTGGGCGCGTCACATTTGCGCCTCCTCGCTTTCCAAATTCGGAAATACACGGCATCTCGAAGTTAAACATGGCAGCTGCGGAGTGGGAATGGAAATATTTTCAGCACAGCCTACTTTGACATCAGTGTTGTCTTCGTCGCGAGCGTTGGTCATGGCAGCGCGGGCTTTATTTTTGGTGAATGCCCGGCTGCTGCCGAGGTTAGCACCGAGGTTATTTTTCCTCACAAGCGGGTGTCCTGGGATCGGCTGGCCTTTACCGAGCCCTCGGTGCTGCACTACTCGGACGAACCCAGGGCGCCCCGTCTTGTTGACGGTCGAGTTGTCGTACATCTGAGGCAGACATTGGTGGGACGCCTGCTTGCTGCCGTGCAGGAGAGTTGATACGGACACTGCTGCTGCTCTTTCTCATTAAAAAAAAAAAAAAGATTTGTGCTACACAGAGACCCGTTTCAGATCTAATATGCATCACCTGACTGGCTTTGAACGCATTAGCAAGCCTAGTTTACCTTCTGTACTCTTGGATACATGCCACTGCATCTTGTCGATACATCCTCGTTATAGGCTTGTTAATCCCTAAGTTTTGTTTGCATTCAACTGTCTTCATAATGTCTCTTACTCTCTGTTGAAATAAACCCTTGCATAGTGTTTGAAATTATGCTTTCATGTTTCATAAATGTCTCATAAATTGCATCCGCTTGATCTCAAACTTTTCTGTTTGCACAGTGAGAGCATCAGAGAGGAGTGTAACTCTTGATGCATCAATTCCCCTCAGCACAGATCCTGCCGGGTGGCTTTTGCAGCTTTGACATCCTGCAGTGACAACACTCACACTCCTCATGAGAGGGCTGTGTGTGTGTGTGTGTGTTTGTGTGTGTGTGCAGACTGGGAATGCCTGCACCCTGATGCATGTAGAGGGCAGGCTGACGTAAGCTTTGAGGACCTGCTGGTTTTACTAATGGGCTGGGAGTCCCTAATTTAGGTCTGGACTTGGCAAAAGATGAAGGGATGTTGGTTGTATGGAGAAAAAGGGGGGAGGTTTGAGGAGGGGTCTTTTCTGTCCATTGCCGGGTTAGGGGCCCCGGTCAGCACCCTAGCCTCTGAAAGCCTCTGGTGTGTATTCACAGAGAGGCGCCAAAGGGGGCTTGATAACAAAAACAGGCCACTAAATGCTGCAATTACTATACAGCTTAGGTCAGAGCCTAACTTTCGGTTCTAAACTTCCTGCTGGAAGACTGAAGGGGTGTTTTTTTTTTCTTCTAGATTTCATCCTTCAGCTTTGTGGATTGTTTTGTGTCAGTGATCAGATACTTAGTTGACATCTTAAATGGAAATAATGAGACCTCATCCACTGAAAAACAATATGTTTATATCTCTATAGATTCCTCCTGTTTTGTCATTTTGATACACGTACTTCCTCTAAGTACTTATATGAATTCCAGATTATTGGAAAAAGCCCACTTTTAAGCATTTTGTCAATAACTATTCAGGTATTAACTAAAGCAGCAATTTAATTAGAGTTGTGTGACCACTTTTCAGACTGTTCCGTTAAATTTATGTACAAACTTGGAAATGTTGCATGAGTGGCCTGATTAGATCTTAATCAGATTTCTGTGATGGATGTTCTTTTGATTTGCTGGACCGATGCATTTGTAAACCTGCTCGTGGAGCTCCACAGCTGACATTGGGACTGGAGGAGGGTTTTTTGGAGTGTGTCCACACAAGTTATTTTGGGACCTGTTCACAGTGCCAGCAGTGTAGCATAAGTTTCTCTTTTCCTTGTCATTAGTCTGGGTCAGAAAGCATTAACATGTACACACTGAGAATAGCTTCAAGTAGTTTACTGAGTGCAATCCTCTTTGCAGAGCACAGGGACTTTGGCAGTGCTTACCATGCAGTTTTTTTCTTTTTTGTTTTTAAACCGTCTCACAATCTGAAGTTAGTCATGACTAATTTGCTCCTTTTAGTTTGTTGTATTTCTGTTTCTTTTTTATGATGTCTTGGAGGTTTGGCATTTGAAAACCTGCCAAATGAGCAGATTTTAGGAGCTGCGATGCCCTACGGTGCAGATGAGCGGAGGGCACTGCACGTTTCGCCATTACCGTGGCTGCTGTGTGGCGGCGAGCCTTCTCCCGAGCGCTCCGCCGTCCTCTTGTTTGGCTTGCAGCGATGGCATTCCTGGCTCTGTGCCCAGCGACTGCCGTCTAGCACCCCTTCCCCCCATCTCTCGCACACATGGACACAAACCGGCCCCCATCATTTGCAGCCCCCTCATCTTCATTTCTCCAATCTGGGGCAGCGAGGCATTTGCATGTCCAACAGCGCCATGAGTGCCTTTGATTGTTTATCCTGCACACGTTGACTCTCCTCTTCCTCTCCATCTCCACTCGATTTTGAAGCAATTTTACTCTTGCTTTTATTACACCGTCCTTGGTCTCACACAAGCCCGGGTTTGCTTTTTTTTTTTTTTTTCTGCCATTCTTTTGTCGGCAGAGCGAGCGTCTGGTTTTAAGAGGGACACTGAGCTCTAATCCTGTTGTTCTGACAGGAGGGTGTAATTCCACAACAGAGCTGAGCTCATTGACCTGTGTCCTTCATACCCACACAAGCCGTGCTTCCCCACTACAAACTCGTACCGCACTCGTGATGTAGCTCTCGTAAGCAGTCATCTGCGAGTAAACGTCAAATCAGAGGTGCTCTATTCTGTGTCCCCCTTTGTGATTTTTACTCATTTTCGGAGTTGACTTTATCATTATTAATATTCTGATTTCCATTTAATGAAACAGTCAAAATCGGCTCAATATTGAACTTATTATATTCTGTTGTCCCTGTTTCATCACCAGAGGAGCTTCAACATCCCTGTGGGCTGAAGTGTGTTTTTCATCCTGCCATAGCCAGTCTCCCCCCCTTTCAGTCCAAGGGATGCACATCTGTCCAGGCCAGGCAGATGTTTGCATATGAAACAGCAGCTCTCATTCGGGAAGACTCCTCGTGTCCTGCTCAGAGACCGACTGTTTCCTTAAACTGAAATCATTTTGACGCTTTGCTTGGCACTCGCTCTCCTCATCCGGGTCGGAGGTCGACAGCAGCTCACATTAACTGGAGCATCTCTCTTATCCTCTGATGCTGCATGACACAAGCTCCACTGATGCCTTTGAAAGGAGCAGCACCAGCTATATTTAGCATGGCAGCTGCACCGGCAGAGTCTATATTATTCCGATTGCAGTAAAAAAAAAAAGTTTACAATTTAAATCGGTAGCTGGGAAGGCAAATCACTTGATTTTTATTGTAGCGTCTTTTCTGTTGCTGATCCTTTGGACTGTCGAGCACGTGGTCAGCTGATGGTGCCAAGTTTGCTTCTGCAGGGGAATATTGTAGAAGTTGTCTTTTTCAATGTTTACTGATTGTATTCTCTTTTAAAAAGACAAATAATTAGTCATTGGGAAGCTTTCACATGGGTTGTATTTGTGTTGATGCCGTTGAGTTTTCGGTCAGAGCGCTAGTTTGAAAGTAAAAGAAAACTCTGAAGAGACAGTGTGTTCATGTTTACATGATGAAAACCGACTGGACTGGAAATGATCACCTTAATGGGAACGCCAGAAATGCTGAAAACACCGTTGTTTGCATGCTAGGCTACTAGTTGGTCGTTTTTCTTGTAATACAACCACCTACACTTGCACAAAGGGAACAGTCTGATGTAAACATTCAAACTCCTTTAAACGGCTCTCAAATCTTTTGCTGCAAGAGCAGAATTTTTTTTTTTTTTTGAAGAGTCCTTATTGTTGCCAGTTTGAAGCACAATTACATAAAAATATATTTTTTTTAAATTAAGTCAAATGTATCCAAATATTAAATTTTTTAATAATCACTGGTCAGGTTCTCAAGCTGATTACAGGAGTGTTTGTTTATCGAGCCGGTTTGTTTGCTTAGCTGCGTGGGGAGCACATCAATGATCCATTTGCATTTTGAAATCTGACGACTTTTGTATTAAATCCTGACTTCTCAGACCTACTCCCTGTTCAAATCTGTTTTGAAAGTCAGCAAAGTGAAGCTCCTCCATCTCTAATCTTAAGCTTTGTTGTTATTTTGGAGGATGTACAACACGCATGCAGTCCAAGTATCCTAAACGTTTATTTGTAGGAGATGGTAACCTGGAATTTGGTTTTCACATCATATCTATTTGTGAAACATTAAACCTGTTAACTTCACTGTTAAAATTGCACAAATCATTTCCCTATAGCAACATTTAGAGTCCTTGCAGATTACTTCTCGCAAGATCTAGTTGCAAATATTTTATTAATTGATGTGATAGAAAGAGTCTTGAAGTTAATCATTTTACGTTCACGTTGTTCATGTCGATCACATCCATTGGCATTTCGTTGGAATCACCTATTAAACACGTTTTGTCCCTAATGTGGCCCATATGAAGCAGAAACTTACCTTTTAAGAAAAAAAAAAAGAAATATTTCCATGTCCTTTTCATTTGTGGTGTGAAAGAATATCTCCTTAAAGAAATACAGTATTTATTTTCATTGTTTTTATTTCTTTTCTTCATAGAAGGGGAGGAAGTGCAATAATGATGTCCTTGTTTTTGAAAAGAACTCAGTTAATTACTCTGAGTGGTTTATTGTTTTCCTACTTTTTTTTTTTTTTACTTTTTCTTTTAACAATCATTTTTTTTAAAAAAAAGAAAAAAAAATAAGGGGATTTTTTTTTTTTTTTTTTTTTTTAAACAAATGTCCAATTTCTCTCCAACTTATAGTCTCATTATGATCTTCATAGTCCACACTCTGTTTCCTAATTGGAACCTGAGATTTGTACTTTATAATGAATTACTCGTCCAAGTTCTTCCGTCCTCTGGTTTTTCCATTTCCTTTTTATTGAGCCACCACAACCAAACGGATTTCAGTGCTGTGCTTAAGGGCGCTGTCTGTCTTCACCTGACTGCTCACCAGGGCCTCGGGGAGCGCTTGTTGCCAGGCAATGGCACACATCGCTGTCGCCTGCAGCAGCATACGCTTGGCAGGAGAAAAAGCTGATGTTTTATGTACTATTCCACATTTAAGGTTCAAGGAACTGGGTTCAAATGTATGTATTTTTCCAGGCGAGTTCCTCTGTCCTGGAGAACTTGGCTGCTGTCTTTCATTTATTTAGTCTTTTTTTTTTTTTTTTTCTGTGTAGGTTGGATATAAAGTAGCTCCCAGCTGGAGGATTTTTTTTTTTTTTTGTATCTTGAAACAATGGGGCATTGTCAGCTGCTTTTCAGCCCGAGTGTGTGGCTTCTGTCATCAAGGACTGGATGCTAAAGGTGAACGACACCAGCAGTAACGGTTAGCCACTTTGTCAACAGCGCTAAAAGTCAACTTATGATACCTGGATACAGTCATGACGAGTTGTGTTTTTTAGAATCTGCCCACACACAAGTTGTGTTGCGCAGACCAAAGCTTTGGGTGCTACATCTCTAGAAGCTCCTGGACCTACAAGGCCTCTCTAATAGCTTCCAGAAGCAGCCCAAAAAAAAAGAAAAGAAGAACCCACCATAATAAAACATGCACACATACACAGTTTGCCCACTTAAAAAGATCCGTTTGTCAAGAAATAAGCTGCTAAGAAGTGAACTGACGAACAAAACCTACATTTTTTTTCTGTCTGGTGGATGTGTTAGTGTTGCACTTATGTGTCACAACTGCAGTCACTTACACACGGATTCTCCCAGGAGAACAGAAATTGAACAGAGTGGCTAAATGAATGACTTGCGAGTGTTCACCTACAGAACCAAAGTACTCCTCTCTTCCGTTTGCACTCTTGATTTAAAAAAAACAAAACACTTTTCTTCTCTCTCTCTCTCTCTTTTTATGTTAAAGCTGTGAAAAGAAGCAAAAAACACGAGAAGAGAACCATTTGATGGAAGAAAAGAAAAAGAAAAAACAGGAAGAGAAGAAAAAGAAAGAAGCTACTCAGAAAAAGGTAAGCCTGAGAGGATGCCTTCTTGTCATTGGATCGTTTTTAGTTAAGTTAAGTTTAAAAAAAATCTGCCTTTTCAAATCCAACACAATACAATATTTAAAATCCGATTGCAGTACGGGGTTGCACTCAGCTATCCCACGATGCACCTCTCCCTAATCATTCCAGTAGTATAATCCAGAAAAACACGGCATTTTAACCATTATCTTCTTATCATCTCACCACTGAAGGGATTTGACATATTTACTCTTCATATCAGTTTATATAGAAAATTCTGAAAGTACCAGAAAGCTTAGGAATAAAGCATCGTGGCCACTGACGAGACAAGATTCATTGAAGAAAGGAGCAGAAGCACTCATCCATTGCTCAATGTTTGGCAATTCTAAAAGTATTAAATCATCCAAATAAATCCAGACAGGCTAAAAGTAATTATGATCTTATAACGGTTGAAGTTTTTTTATTTCAGCAGTTTTGTCTGTTGTTCAAACTGTTAATAATAAAAGCAATCAAAGTAATTAAGTAGAATTTGCTTTAATGAAATACATTTTTTTTTTTATTTCCAATATTATGCAGTGAAGCTCCACACTATGCACAGGTGCTTTTGCTGCAGTTACAGACTGAGCACAGGGGTTGAGTCCAGTGTTTGTTTTTTTTCCTTTCAGGAAGCACCTTTATGTATTCGTCTTCCACTGCCTCCAACATTCAGCCCCTTGCTTTTTATTTTTGCTTCGCTGGGTCATCAGCTTTAAGTGTTAGCTTAATGTAGTCGCTTGCCATCCTTTGGCGGTACCCTTGACCCTTTCTGTCTGTGTGTGCGTGTCTGTTTATGTGTCTGTTGTTGCTGTATGGGAGGAGCATTGCGCTGCCTGTTTTAGTCTCTCTCTCTTCTCTCCAGCTGCAAGTCCAGTAAACCCTTTCACCCCTGTCGAGCAGTAAGAATGAACATAAAGCTTTTAGCATTTCAATACATTAACAAAAACCAGCCCCCTGAACATTTTGTTCCCGTCCCCCTTGGCTGGTGGCTCCGGCACTCTTGTGCAACGTTCAAGTGAATCTAAAGCTTGGCAGCTTTAACATCACTTTTTTTTTTTTTTTTTTGTTAAATGCATGTTTATTGTGACATTCAAAGTGCTTCTATTGTTCATGTCCATATTTCTTTTTTTTTCTTCTTTTTAGGCCACAGAACAGATAACCAAAGGTGAGTTGTAACTGCTTATGTTTAGCTTATTGTAGTTTCCCCCCCACTAATGTAAAATACATTTGTCTGAAAGTGTACATCTGCTGTGCATATATAAAAAAAAAAAGCAACACAAGGATCCTCTGTGAAGGCTGAAATATAGCTTGCCATGTTCATCTGCTGTGATCTTTGCAGTATTCTGTGGTGTTAAACAGGTGTGCTTTTTTATCAACGTGAGTGCCAGTTTGTGATTGGTTCACTACTGTGTAATATGGATGTGAAACATTAGCTTTTGTTAAGGTAAAAACATTAGCAGCAGCCAGGTGGTCCATTGCTACCTGAGCCGACATGGAAGCCAGGTGTGCTGTACAGAACTTAATAGGGAGCGTGGGGACGATGCAGAATCTCAGCGGACCCTCACCACGATCTCCTCAGGCGTACCTGGGAGTCTAGAGGTGAGGAGGAATCACGGAGGGGCACGAACAAAAAAAAAATTGTGCAAAATAGCCAACAAACAAACCTGGACCAAGTCATCTGAACAAGAGCAGAGCCGACTGAAAGGTGGCTTCTGTAGTGAAAAGCAGGGCCATCGCTTGCAGGTGCTGATCTCCTTGATCCGTATCCCCGGCAGCTGCAGAGCTCTGTTTACTCTGTCTGAAGTCGGTGACCCTGACGCCCAGAGAAAAGACGGTAGGAAAAGGCAGTGATGGACAGTCGCTTAGCACAGGAGCAGGTCTCTTTGTTGGAGTCGAGCAAGCAGATGGGAGAAGGACTTAATGTCTCGTGAGATAGGCGGGGCGGAATCTGATTAGAACTTCTGGTGGACACAGGCTGCGTGGCCCTAAATGGTTGCTGGAGAACGAAGGCCCAATAATGAGTGTGTGCTTCTGTGTTGTGATAGCTAGTTTGGTTTAGATTAGTAAACACAGGAAGCTCAACTTGGGCTATTGTTTTTTTTTTTCACATACAACAGTGAACTGTTGTCAAGGGGTCAGCTTCTTGACCTCCACCTCTCTCCCTGTAGAATGAGTTAATGAGGCTGTAACATCACAGGCATGCACCCGTTCACCTCTTCCTCTTCTCGCCTCAAATCCCCCCCCCGCGATCTGCAATCGCTGTGTTAACATTTACTTTGTCCTTTACTTTCTTTGAGTTGACCTATAAATGCACCACTTTTAGTTGCAGCAACTTGGCGTGGCCTCTTTACTGCTGTTGTCACTTGACTTTAATGTCATGTTATACAATTTTTTTTTAACGCATTGTATTCATTCGCGTGTCCCAGTAAACTTTTATTCATTTTGAAGACTTGATTAAATAATGACAATCCATAGCTTGCCTTGAATTAAGGGATTTTTAATACCTTTGTGAAATAATGTGTAAAAGAGACAACAAATAACAAACTGACAGAAACGTCCCAATTTTGACACATGTGATTATTTGACTACTCCTCTAGGATTATAGCAGATTGCCTATGATCCTAATGCAAGGTGTATTGGGAGCTAATTAGGAGAACAGGGCCAGCGCGGAGGATGAATAAATAGACATCCATACACAAGGGATTTTCAGAAAGACCCCCAGCACCATAGTAACACTACACCACCTCCTGTCTGGTCTCGCAGAGAGGCCCACCCTGGGACCAGTGAAGTAGGAGGAAGGAGAAGAGGAAGAAGGTGGGCAAGCCAGGAATGAGATAGAATGATCTGTTTGTGGTTATAGTTCTTATATGTGATGAGCAGGGAGATGACTGATGAAACTTTAGCGCCTCGGGTTGATTCAAAGAACTGGAAAGTTAACGTATGAGAGCAAAAGAAACAGACGAAGTCATGTGAAACTGTGAGAATGCACTCCGGTTTCCTGTTTGCAGGCACAGCTGAGGGGGCCCTTTGTAGGATATTTCTACTGGCCCATTTCTTTGACACGCACACACACACACACGCGCGCTGTAATAGGCAAACGCTTGCACCATATGTACATTTTTGAACTCCGAACATGCACCAATGCAGGTTTAATCACAGAATTGTACAGTTTGGGTTGAATTAAAAACAGTCTCAGATATTTTTTGCTTGATATCTCGGCGTGGTGGGAAAGTTGGCTGATAAGTTCTGCTGCAGACTAAACAGCCGGTCTGCCTGGAAAGCAAAGTTTGTCTGTTAGGTTGATCCTTTTTTTTTTTTTTTTTTTTAGGTTACAGAGCAAAACAAACCTACTACAGCTTTCTGTGATGTACAATCATTTATCCCATTTGAAGAAAAGTAAGACTTACTAAGTAAGAACAGTAATGATAAGTGTCCTTCGTTTTGGGAGATAATTGGAGTAGCCAAATACTCAAGAGTTATTCATAGAATAAAATTCAGCCTGTCATGACTGCTTTGAACACCCGCTTCCCACATGTAGCGTCCATTCGGTCAAAAATACCAAATAGATGAGTGTAGAGTAATAACAAGCATTGGCCGCATCATAGCTACAAAACAGCAGAGGCCTTCTGCTGTCAACGCACTCCGCCAGACTTCATTTCTAGGGGTTAATGAGCTGTTGTGTTTCGTTTCATGATTAACATTCTTATCCCTATCAAATGACAACATACGTACACATCAAGGCGCCTATTTACATTGCGCAATAAAAGATAACGTCATTGTAGCAGTAGTGTCACGACACTCATTTCATAATAGATTTAATTTGCCATTGGCTTGATTATGCCTAGTGCTTTTGTGTTGAAGAGCAATAAATTGCGGTCTGATCATTGAAGGGGGGGGGATTTCCAGCAGGGTGCTCGTTGTTGTCGTCGTCGTTGCCACCTCTTCTGCACGATCAAGAGGCACAGTTTAAATGGCTGCAGAGGCCACAGTGTTGAACTATGTTTACAAGAAGCAACAGCTGGATTTCGCTACTGTTGCAGTCTAAATAGTGCACGTGCAGATGCCGTCGCACTACGTCTTGTCACTGTCGTCGTTAACAGTATGGTTACTGCAACTGACAGGTGCACCTGGTTTCTCACATGAGGTCTACAGGAGGAGCAGTAGAAACCAAAAATCTGCTATTTGCTCTTATGGAAAATGCTGGAAGGTTGAAAAATGTACCACAATGATAGAGGAGGTACGCACATCTTCAGCAAAAGACTTCTGTTGAATGCACAACTGGTCAATGCCTTTAGCTGCAGGATGAGTCATCAGACATTTAACAGGGTTGTACAGTAAGAAAAAAAGCACATTTAAATTATTAATCAATTTTGTTAAGACTTATATTTGTCAAGAGATAAATGAACACTTAACCCATAAACACGAAATAAGTTCATATTGTGTTTCATTTCCCCCCCCCCTCTAAATCTGGTGGATTTTCAGGTCAGCAATAGTGAGTCATGTTCTTCTGTCTTTTTCAGTACCTTCAGGAGCTGACTGTTAACTGAGCTGCGATGTGTCGCAAAGAGCAAGTCTTTTGTTTAACTTTTGTATTTGGGTGATAGTTCTGGACACACAGAAAATCTGTCTATAATAAATGCGAAAGTGGCATTCCTCCTTCAAAGAACTTCTCAGCTTCTTAGTTACAGTATGTAGTGAATATTGCATTCTGAATGGGTATTTTTCATTGGATTGTGTTCGCTTAGCGGGCGACACGCGGGTCAGGAGGACGGGACGTTCTTCCCTTTTCGCACTCCACTTGCTCTAAATCATAACAGACAGTGGAATCTGCTCTCACAGCAGCACAAAAGACCAAGGACAGCGGAGGGACCAGTCCGTGGAAACTGTTTGGCTCCTTCCTTCACCTGTCTTCTGAATACAAGGCCGACCCTGCTCGACCTGCGAAGTTCCTCCGGAATCGGCATAGACGGAAACATTTATTAAAAAAAAAAAAAAAAAATGGAGTGGCTGTCGATGGTAGAGTAACTAGTGTTGCCTTACAGTGTATTAAATCACTCAGGTGTGTGATTGTGTTGTGCCATTCAGATATCTAGTTATCATTTGATTAATTCTGTGACCTATATAGCTTTCAGTCCTCTGCACTGTGCTGCCAGACATTAAGTGCTTTTAAATAGCATTTTCTCTCTATGTGGAATGTGGTGCGGGGAGGGGTTTCCCTCTTAACTACCGTGTCGTATTTATTCACTACTAATTAAACCCTTTAATCTTCTCTCTTGTGAGGCTCACTGCTCGCATTTTAAAGCCCACAGGAGGAATGAGAGGGAGACCCCCTAAGACATGCCTCGCTTTCTCTGCTCGGGATCTGCGCGGACTATTTCGGCTACATTTTATTGAACATCTGATAAGGATTTAGTGATGTTCTCATTCCTTTCTTTTGTTGCCTCGGTTAAAGTGGTTTGGCTGTGATAGTTTAGCAGCAAATGCAGCAAAACAGTGCACTTAAAATCCAATGAGATGGCAGGCGTGTGAGAGAACTTCTGAAAAAAGAATAAAAATGGACAATACGTCTAATATTTTAAGGATTTTTTTTCAAAAAAGCAGCATTAGCCTGACCAAATGAGCAACCGTAGTTAGAGTTTTGTGTTTGTGAACGCTTTCCTTATGCCTTTTTGCCTTAACGTACGTGATTGAAGTTTCATGTAGTCAAACATGCGATATCAAGTGTGTTATTTTGCATGTCTGTTGGAGGTAATCCTCAGTTAGTCTTGTCAGTAGGTCACATGTGTCTATGCAGTATCACATTTATGCCAGTTCTTTTATTCGTGGAAATTTGAATGGTATACCCAAACCATGAACTGGTAATTTGTTCCGGAAAAATCCCTGTCAATACAATGCCATCTGTTTTATAGATTGATAGATATCGATTTTCATAGAAATTAACATCCTTTCTTGCAAAAGCCAAGATAACAAAACAAGGTAGAAACTATTATATTCCCAAAGGTACGTTGAAACGCATTACTCAAGTTAAATATAATATAAATTCCTATTTCATACAGTTCTATACAAAAGAAATGGCTACTCAATCTACAGGTAGAACATTATTTTGAAATCATTTTGTAAGCTATCATCACTGCTCATATATGAAGTATATTTTATTTTCAAGGTCACGTGGCCCATTTTTAGCTTTCACCCATGAGAAAGGACTGGCTGTCGATGCTTTCCTCCATCCTCTCCTTTTCTTTCACTCTTCTCTTTGATGTTCCTCCCCACACCCCCAAACCACAACCTCTAAGACCCAAACAGGCAAGCATGCTATCATCTTTTCTCTGAGAAAATTAAAAACCCCTTTTAAGGTAGAAAATGGGTTGTCTACCTCTGCACGAAACACACACAGCCCCAAGGCCAAGGTTTGATGTGCATCTTTGATGAACCGGGAATTCTCCTGTGCAACAGCCCAGCTGAGGACTGTGTTTTTGCAAATAGGCTGTCGGGGAGAGTGACTCTGATCTGGTTTTACTCTGCTTCACTTTTTTTTCTGCCTTGTGAGACACATGCTCACTAAGCCCCACCTGCGAGAACCTTCTTTTTCTTTTTTTTTTTTTTAAATACATTTGCCCCTGATGGCTTTCCTGAGCCACACACAAGCTCACTGTTTCATGATCCACCCAGAAGCACAACAATGATAAGTCGGGTATTATTAGTGCTGCTCAAACATGCAGGACTTGCATCGTTTTTTTTTTTGTTGTTGTTTTGTTTTTTTCCATCCAGCACAGCCTGACATACCATGAGCAAAATTCTCTTCTAATTGTAAGAGGATTTGGACTCAAGTGGGTTTCAGACAGTGAGACTGGAGCGCCCAAGGGGGGGTGGAGACTTTCTTGCATGCACACTCTATTCTCTACCATCACCTACCTTGCGCGCTTTGCCTCGTTCCCTTCCTCTCGTACGTCGGCTCCCTCTCTCTGGCTCCCTCTCCCTCCCCGTCACCTCGTTTCTTTCCTCTTATTGGCTGACGGAGCAGCTTGCTGTCTTCCCCCTTCCCCCAGCTTCCAGAAAAATCGACGTCACACATCAGAGTCCCAACTGTGTAACACTCGCCTCCGTAAATATGATTATGCATCGTGGCGCGACGGCAAAATCCCTCCTTCTTTTTTTAAAGAGGAAATTACTACTTAAAATCAGCAAGGAGAATTGGCCGAGAATTATTGTGTCCATCTGCCGCCCTCAATACAGTAATAATGACGAGAGGATAATAGTAGATCACTAGAGGGTGGGGGGGAGGCACAGGAAGGTGGGGAGGAATGAAGCACAAGACCAGGGAGGAAATAGAGCAGATGTAGAGAAATCTGACGAGAGGCAACTCCTGCACTAGAGTCTCGCCCCTCCACCCCTTTCCCCTCACCACCACCCCCCTAGTTGCTGAGCTGCAGGGAGAGGGAGACACGGGGGGCAAATCTGAGTGAAACTGGATCATACCAGGCAAGCGGTGGTTGTCACCCTTGGATTAGCAACGGTTCTGTGAGCAAAAATTACATCACGGACAACCCCCCTCGCGCCCCATGTACACTTTAAACAGGCCGTCCAGACAGACACAAACATACTCAGAGAAACCAGCGAAGGAAGCACTGGGGTTATTGAGCTGTGCGCCAACGTGCCTGTTGGTATTTACAAGAGCTCTCTGGCTGTGTATTCCATGACACCGTCTTGCCCTCTCCCCTCAGTGTGGGCCTCAGCATTACATAACTCTTTGTTTTTGTGTGTGACGGGGTCGGCCGCATGTGTGCGGGTTATTCGCTGCTTCAGTGCACACACTTGGGACGGCAGCCAATGGCGAAGCACTGCTCTTTAGAAATCGTTTAGGCCACACAAAGATTTTCTTTCTCTTTTGGTCGATGGTTTTACAAGACCACCGTCCTCCCCCCCACGCACCTTTTACCTCCTCCCAAGCAAGAACTAAAATACCCCCCCCCTCAAACTGATTGTTCTGTTTGACTTGGAGGTGTCCCCTAGCATTTTATTTACTTCCACTTTCAGCTGCTGTGAATCAGCCACTTTAATTCTACACTCTACAGGTCACAGTAAACTGCAAACATGTTTGTGTGTTTCTGTGTGTGTGTTATGCGATTGGTTATCTCTCTGTGTTGGCCCTGTGATGGATGAGCAACGTGGTGTTTGCCCAGAAGCAGCTGGGATAAACTATAGTTTTCATGGACGGATTAACTGAGGAGGAAGGATGTTTGACAACATGTTGCAAGGTATCACTTGAAGTCATGAGCATACAGGGATTTATTCTCTTGCTTTTCTTTCCCCCTTATACTGGGGGTTACGTCATTTCTAAGGTGTTCAGTCTCACTGCTCTCATAATTTTGTGTTTAGCCACAATAGGAAGCCAATAGTTTTGTGTTAATCTTTCACCACTAAACCCAGATTTGCTCGTCAGGACCGCTACATGCCTCCACCAGAACTTAGTCTTGCTTCGCCTTGCCAAAGCATTGTTTACATCTTTTGGGTCCTATTAGATACGCTTAAACTCCATCACATCAGGTATATTCACAGTTGACAGCTACCTGATAAACATAAAGGAGCATTTAAAACAAAAGGTGATATGTAAGAAGAGATGAAAGATGGTGTAACAGCACACCTGTTCTTGTAAAATTCACTATGTGTGTCAAATACCACTTCCAAAGATATTTCCCTGCAATTTTTTTTGTTTGTTTTTTTTCCCTAATAATCTAACAATATGTTTGAGACATAAGGAAATGATTTGTTGGTGATACAATCACCCATGTATGCTGATTTTCATCACTGTTAAAATTAATGAACTAAAATAGAATGATACGATTTCTTCTTTTACATTCACATCTTTGGGCCACATAATCAGAAGCTTGACTTTAAAGACTCAAATATTGTACATCTTCTTGACTTCTTGTCGTTTAACTTTGTAAAATGTCTTGCAAAAAATACCAAAAATGACTGATCTGCAAATTTTTAGAGAGGAAATACCAACAATCTTTATCCGAAGGGTAAAAGTGTGAAAGTAGCGTCTAAACCTTGTCTTGGCTCAAGCACTTTTCTGGTGAGTTCTCATCGGATATTTTTTAGAACCTTTGCAATAGCCTGTTACATAATTAATAAACAGAAAGGAAAAATCTTGTGTTGATATGTCCTTTGTGCTCATATGTGGTTACGTGGGAGCATCGATGTTATATCGACAAAATGTACTTTTGCAACAGTATGGTTCAGGACACGTTGTTGCATAATGTAAATAACGAGCTGATACTATACTAAACAATTTTTACTGCTTTGAAATCACCCCCAAAAACTTCACAACTCATTGTAAGTTTATGAATGAGTCTTTCACTGTGGCTGCTGAGCTGAAACATTGCAAAGAGAGAGCAAACGAGATGAAACGATAGGAAAAGGCTGGAAAGAGCTGAAGGAGAGATTCCCACTCTTGTTGCTAAGGGTTACAAAAGCTAGCGGGACATTAGCACTTGGCTTGAGAAGCAGTGCGAGCAGTTAATAACTAACAGCTTTAGTGTTGCACTAAGAGGTGATCATTTCAGGGGCCATAACCTGCCACAAAGCATGAACAGCTTATGTTGATGGGGCCTGAACACTTCTTACTGCACCATTCTGATGGAAACAATAGCCCACAATAATGCAGCAGCTCGGGTTGAGTCTATTATCTTGCTGCTTTACCCCCTTCATCACTTACAATTCAGCATTATCACCACGGTAGACCGTGAGAGAGTTGTGTGTCTTGGCCACCCCTTAAGGCAATTTATTTATTTATTTAATTTTTTTTATATTACAGTGCCACCCTGAGATTATTACAGCCCTCTGGTGCTCCAACCGCTCTAGCCTTGTGTTTAGACTGACCACTGCCGAGAATCATAGTTCAAGCACCCGGGGAAACGCAGCACATCTTGTGCTTTTATAGTCGTCTCCTCGTTTGCCTTTCTGAATTTAACATCATGGTCCACTACCAAAAGTGGCCATGGCTTTTGAAAAGAAGCAGTGGAGGAAACACTCGACCACAGCAGCTTTCCAG
>OMNM01007242.1:6130-16851 GCA_900302745.1 Parablennius parvicornis
GGTCGGCCACGGCGTTGACATTGAGAGGGCTGTCAGGTGAGGGCTGTACCGGCCATATGGGGCTGGCCTATGCTAAGCTAGGCTATGGTAAAGTAGTTAGTAAATACTAGATTCTTTTAGACATTGCGGGTAAGACAGCTCAGCACGTGTTGCTGCGCTGTTGTGAGGTGAAGCTTAGCGCGGTGCCGCTTTGGTTTTGACGCACATATAAAAAGTTGATCGAGTGTGATGCAATCAGCTGAGCTTACTTTGTAGTCATCCAGTTCAATATGAAGCAGAGCCGCTTTCAGACTCGGATTATACTAGTTTCCCCTATACCGAAGTACCTCATACAACCAATATATAAACTAAGCATTGTTCAGTTTTGCTGCCTGTGAGTTTTATTCCTATTATTGCTAGTAGCAGTGCTACAAAACCAGTCTGCACAAATCTAGTCATCTTCACATGTGAAGGCTTTTGTCTTTCTCGCCGGTTTTTATAATTTAGGCTAAACCTGTACGTACTTATAATCACTAAATACGATGTAAGAGATTATGATACAACCTGACAGAATACTTGAATGCAGGTTTAATGGACACGGGTCAACCAATTGTCTGTTTGAACAGTTTTAATAAACACTTTTAATAAATGAGTTTACAGAAAAGAGTAGGTTGCCTAAGGCTTAATAAAGATATCATCAGGTGAATATGAGGTGACGACATAAGTCTAAGGATGGTTAAGAAATGTAAACCAGCTTGGTAATGTTTTATAAAATGATTTCAGTCGGGTGCCACCTTATAGCACCACTATGTTGCAGTTACTGAACTTGACCTTTGTCTCCTCTGGACTCCTTTCAGGCCTCAAGTTCCCCAATGCTCTCCACAAGCTGTCTTTTCACACAAGTGCCCCTGCAAGCAGTAAGCAGGACTTCTACCAGGTCCTTGGGGTACCCCGCTCAGCATCCCAGAAAGAGATCAAGAAAGCTTACTATCAGGTTTGTGACACAGGCCCAACTGTTTGAGGGGTGCACAACTTAGAGGCCACACATAGAGGCTGACAGTGTGTCCGTTTATTGTCCCTCAGATGGCCAAAAAGTATCACCCTGACACCAACAAAGATGACCCACAGGCCAAGGAAAAATTTGCTCAGCTGGCTGAAGCATATGAGGTTTGGTTTCAGTGCTTGTTCAAGCTTTTACTTGACATGCATTTAGTAAAATGTCTATGACATTGCTTTTATTCTCTCAACATTTTGCTTTTCACAGGTTCTTGGTGATGAAGTAAAGAGGAAGCAGTACGACACGTATGGCTCAGCAGGCTTTGAGGCTGGTCAGGCTGGTGGAGGGCAGCAATACTGGAGTGGACAGACAAGCAACATTGACCCCGAGGAGCTTTTCCGTAAAATCTTTGGAGAATTTTCAGGAGGCCGTGGCTTCGGAGACTTTAACGCTATATTCGATCAGCCGCAGGAGGTCAGTGGGAATGATATAAAATGAAAGTAAAACCAAGTCATCCTTTCTTCAACGAGACCTCAGCTGGTGCTGATTGAGGTCATTTTGTTGTTTCATATTTCAAAATTTTTGCTTTGTCTTTTTTTTGCTGCAGTACATGATGCCGCTGACGTTCACTCAGGCTGCAAAGGGGGTCAATAAAGAGATATCCATCAACATAGAAGGAACCTGTCAGCGCTGCGATGGGAAAGGCCACGAGCCTGGCACTAAAGTGCAACACTGTCACCACTGCAACGGCTCCGGCATGGTGAGGCGTCTGTCGCGTTACCTGTCTTTAGTGCTTTTCTGCTTTATGTCTTTGAATTGCCTTCTTGCTTTAATGTGCTGTACAAATAAAGCTGCCTTACTCTTAAGGAAACGGTGAACACAGGACCATTCGTGATGCGCTCTACATGCCGTCGCTGTGGCGGCAAAGGCAGCGTCATTTCTACCCCGTGTAGCGGCTGCCGTGGCTCAGGACAGACCAAGCAGAGGAAGACTGTGATGGTTCCTGTGCCTGCAGGCCAGTCACTTCATTATCATGATATCAACACCTCCAGCTGTTTTCCTTATTCTTCATACTATCATTGCCATAAAAAACCACCGGTCCTAAAAGCACAGCTATATGGTTGTGTTGTTTTAATCCATCATCACAGCTTCTGGATGTTTAGAAATATAGATTTCTTCTTTTTTTTTTGTCATGCCAGTATTTCAATGGAAAGACATTGCTAAAGTTCCATAGTTAAATCCATTATTACCAAATATTTATTGCATATCAATTAAAAACGGTGACTAAAATAACTCATGAAAAGTATTTGTCTCCATAATAAAGATTTGATTTATTATTAGTTCTACATTATTATTAGTTCTACAGATGAGAGAAGCTGCAGGGTTAGTCTTTCATGTCATTATTGCTGAAGAAAAAGTAAATGTTTACATGGTCTTTTCTTTTGAATTCCCCAACAAATGATTTGGAGGGGCAATCTAAACATTAAATTGAAGCTTGATAACTCCTGCTCAACTTTCAATTTCACAAGATGTTCAGTTTGATACTTTAATAATTGAAATTATTGTCATACTTTTTCTAAAACATGAAAGTTTTTGATTCAATTTCATTTTTGCCTTTAGGTGTGGAGGATGGCCAGACTGTCAGAATGCCTGTTGGAAAGAAGGAGGTGTTCATCACGTTTCGGGTTGGTGTCTACTATCTCACAAGTCATATTCACCTCAGTGTTTCCTCATTGGGATTATCTGTGTATGTTATTGTACGAACTAGTAAGAGACTCTGAACTCTTCCGTTTTTATCCCTTATAGCACAAGTCGGTGTATTTTCTGACGTAACATTAATCTGTTCAATGATCACAACTGTGTGGTTGCTGCTGTTGGTCTGATCTTGTGTTTGCATGTGACGTGTCCAGGTGGAGAAAAGCCCCGTGTTCAGGAGGGATGGCGCCGACATCCACTCCGACCTTTTTGTTTCTGTGGCACAGGCCATCCTGGGTGGCACAGCCAGAGCGCAGGGCCTCTATGAAACTCTCAACTTATCCGTAAGCAGACACACACTTTCCTGTTATATTTCATAAACATGCATGCATGGCAATAATTGTGTGTTCATTAATTTTTTTTTTTTCTTCTTCAGATCCCTGCAGGAATTCAGTCAGACCAGAAGATCCGCCTGTCGGGGAAAGGAATTGCTCGTGTCAGTGGCTACGGCTTCGGAGATCATTATATTCATGTTAAAATGAAAATACCCAAGTACGTAAGACTTCACAAACATTGTTTTATCAATGAAAATAGTCAGTGAGCTTAATTCAGCTGCAACAAGACATTGTGTTTGTCTGCAGGACACTGACGGACAGACAGAGAGCTCTGATAATGAGCTTCGCTGAGGACGAGTCGGATGTGGAGGGGACGGTCAATGGAGTCACTGCCACCACTACAGGTGAGAAGACGGTTGCGCTGATTAACCACTATTTTCTTGCTTCCTCCCCTCCTGAACACGGCTCCAATTGAGTTTCTGTTCATGTTTATTCCATTGAAACCGTGCTTAAAGAAGGAAAGCTTTGCGCTGATGCAGTGTTAATCTCTGTCCAGGTGGGGGCAGCGGTAGTAAGCGGTCTGAGGCAGGGCAGAGTGTGCATAGCAAGAAGGAGGCAGAGTTGACACAAGAAGGAGGCTTCTTCTCCAAATTAAAGAAATTGTTTAGTTCTTCGTAACAGCCACAAACCAGGTAGGACTGGGTGTTGATTTTTCATAAATGTTCACTTTTTAAGTTTTCTTAATCAAAACAAAAAAAAAAAATTACACATTAATGACATCGCTTTTTTACATCTGGTTTGTGGCTGTCACACTTGCACCCACCCCAACATTTAGCTGGGGTACATCCAGATATCAGGATGTTGTAGTTACTGGTTGCTATTTTCTTCAAATAAAGACGAAAAACGTTTGTATTTCCTCTTCAAGGTAAAAGATCATCCTGGAACTGAGAGGCTCCGTCAGCCATGTCAGAGGGAGACGAGATGACGTCCCGACAGCCACATGCTAAAGAAACAGAGGAAAGAGAAGCATTGGGAGTCAAACTACCTATCCAATCTTGACCGGTGTGACAAAGTCAAAGGAGAACAAACTTTAGCGTCACCATAACTTGGATCCACATGAGAGGGTGTTCCAGTTTGTTCATCACCTCGCCATCGATTGTGGCAGCAAAGGGTTGTACTTTCTCTGAGCAGCCAGTTCACGTTGGATTTTGGTTGATTACCAACAGAATGGTGGGAACAGAGTTCACCTGCACCAAACTATATTGACAAAGACGACAGTCTATAAAGTTTATCTGGGGGGTTAAATGGTCCTTTCCACAATCCTTTTGGATGTGTATGTGTTTTCATGTGAGACTTCCACCGATTCTTCAGCATCATCTAGTTTACCTCTGACTGTTACTGCAGGGCCATGTGAAGGGTTAGGCAGTAGTTTTCTCTTTTCTCTTGCGAAACAAAAAGAAAAAAAATCAGCTGTGGAAAGATTAGGCTCCCCTGAACTGTGAACACTGATCGATCGATTTTTAGCCTTTCACTTCATGATGGCAAAGTATCTTTTAGGTCCAAACTGTAATCACCTTTGTACATATATCATACATGCATCAATGTGTCATACAGCAGCAATTTTACTGTACAGTTATAATAAAGCTTTGGTCTGAGGAAAAAAAAGACTGTTCCATCTCAATGATGCACAAAACACTGATAAAAAGTGAAGCCATACAAAGTTCAGTTTTCTTGACGTGCAACACACATACTCAGCTCTCCTGTTCATCCCACAAATGCATGTTTCTTGTTAATGTGTTGATAAAAGCAGATGTATGACTCAAAACTCCCGTCCCAATGAATCAAGTTTAATTATCATGAACATGAAAACATTTGAACTCATTAATGACAGCATAATCTCACACAATGAGTGTGTTCTTGTAAATCACAGACAAAGCTTTTTAATAGATACACAAAGGGAAAAGAGCAGAATTAAAGAAAATGCAATTCAAAATCAACATGGATTAATCAAGTGAGTTTAATATTATCACCATCACATTCTTTCCATTTGTCAAAAAAAAAAAAAAATTATTGAAATACTGAAGCCACACGCCCACTACTTGCATCATTAAAAATAAAACGACATGAAACACACAGGTGTGTATCGGGCAGTCTTTGCATCGATCCCCCACAGGCAATGCATTGTATTGCCATCGAACCTGAGACTCTCAAATACAAAAACACATCTTAATTTCTATTATCTGCGTCGTACAACCGTCATCCTGAAAGAAAACAAAATACTGCACATTCATTTCTGCATGAACGTGTTGTGCAAATACAGAGACCTGACTGAAATGTTGCTTTCCGCGGGTCTGTTTTGGGTAATCCGATTCTAAACCGCTGCACAAGAGTGAACTAAGTTCAGGAAAAAAAAATATTCATCTTTAAGCTCACTGAAGTACAAGCTCGCTTAACATACTGTACACGTGTCACTGAATTAATCTTAACATACAGTATTGGCGATGACTACACAGGTCGAGTAGTTTTTATTGAGGTATATCCATCAGAAATGGATACATAAACAAGTTTTCGCATATTCTTTATCAGTTCATAATAACAACACTCAGATATAAGTATCCTTCAAGTAAATTATTACAAGAATGAAGACAAAGCATTATTATTAAAAAAAAAAAAAAAAGTTACTTCCTTCTGAAACCGTTGAATCATCACTTAGTCCTAATATAGGCTCCAGAGGCAGGTGTTTAGAAATCAGCAATGATTCATTCATTTTTGGATATTTAAGCTGTGCAATTACATCAACAGGCAGTTGTTTTTTGTTTTTTTTGTTTGTCCTATACTAATAGAAGATGCACTATCACAAATGTTTCCAACAGTAAAATACCATAGGTGAACATGCACTGGCAGATATTAACACATTCTGCATATTTACTTGTATCCCAAAAGCTGTTTACTACCCTCATGCCAAAAGCTAATGAATCCTATTACTGGCTTTCTGGACAGATAGACACAAGCTTCTGGGAAATAAATGTGACCTAGTACACAATGGTTGGCATGAGGAGACAAAATTTGACACTTGCAAACTGCAACATTCGAGGCCTGATCAGCGCAACCTGTCAATTCATCACTTTTTATTTAAATAAGATATCACTATTTAGCCAGCCAGGGTTTTCAGGAGAAACAAAATATCAATTATGAAATAAACAAAATGACCATGGGAAGGATAAAGAGCTGGGAATGTGCAACGAGAAAGTCAGTAATCAGACATATTTGAACATCTGATCATCACTTTGCATAATCAATAAGATTCTTCTTTTCATCCCTATAAAAAACAGCTGAATGAAGCTACTAGCAATGTAGCATCTCAATCAGTTTATATGCTTTTTATAACCATTTAAAATTTGAAAGTTAAGTTTGAGTCAGTAGGTCTTTTTTTTATATATGTGTCTCTGATGCTAAAAATTGTATATCACTGTTTATAAAAACCTGGAACATTTCATTCATTTTAAAATGTTTATTGCCAGTATAAGTTTGTCTATGATTAAACTGAAATATTCAATTAATTTGACTGAAAATGACAATGATGTCAAATATTTGCACAGAAATGTGTCATCATGTAAGATCTTTTATGAAAGTTGCAGCTTGATGGAGAACATCGACATCCTAATGGTCCTATCGATCTTTTTTGTTTGGATTGCACAGCTGGAGACAGACCCGAGCCTACTTTAAGTTGTCACACCTGAAATAGGCTTGGAGCCGACTTTGAATGTTTGATTAAATAACGACGTGGTGGGAATTTCTCTCCATCTCCTTACTCTCCTTCCGTCTATGTTCCTCTTTTGTGTTTGTCACACGGCAGCAGGGTTCAGGTCACATCAGGTACCAGGCAAGGAATCCAGCTATGGCAGCACACCAAGTAGCACACAGCACCTGCCCTGTGGGGTGTCGGAGTACAGCCATGGCCAGCTGGCGGACGTACGCCGTTCCACCAGATGCAGCTGTGGCGCAAGAGTAGGGAGGAGGGGGACAAAAAAAAAGAAACCTCAGAAAACAAAAGAACGATTTTCAGAACTGCATTCAAAGACACACACTGCTCACCCATCTGTGCAGCATAGTAGGGACACTTGCTGATGTCTCCACCCATTGTTCCATGGACGGGCATGCCGGCGTCTAGAACCTCCTCCTGGATGGTTTTTCCCATCTCCTCTAACTCATCAAATACCTGCCAGCACAAACAAAGTCTGTGAGTCTGTGAGATTTTATAACAAACATGAAAATAAATTTTTTGTTGTTTTTTTTAAAGATGATTTTAGTTAAAGCAGCTGTTTGGCTCACTTTATCCAAACAGATTCCTAAATCCCTTCAAGCCAACTCTTTTTTCACTTTCTGAGTGATTGTGATTTGACATCAGCACCATTAACTTCTTGGCATGAAGTCATGATAAACTGAGTCTTAACAAGTCTTTTTTTTTTCCCACAAATGGAATATTTGTATATGCATCATCATTATTCAAACCTTAATAATGAAGTCAGAAAACTGTCACATTATACTGTCACATTTCTCTTCCTCCTGCCTTGGCCTCTCACCTCCATGTTAAAGAGGAAGGCCTTGACGGCCTCGTCCACAAGCTTCTTCTTTGTTCCTACGGTGAGGTCCAGCTCGTTCATGCGACTTCGGTACAGCTGCTTAAACGCTTTGGCACTGTGGATGGCCTCGAAATGATAGAACTCCAGACCCTCCCCCGTCGGCGGCAGCTTCAAAGCTCTCTGCGCCACCTTCCTCAGCACTTGTCCCCCTGACAGGTCTCCCATGTATCGAGTGTAGGCGTGAGCCACCAGCAGCACCGGGTCTTCCTGTCCAACTTGGTGGATTCGGTCCACGTAGCGCTGGGTAGCTGGGGAGCAGCTGACCTCGCTCTCCCAGTTGGGACCATAGAAGTACTCCAGGTCTTGGGCCAGAGCTTGATGGCGGTGCAGCTCTGCTGGGAAATAAAGAGGAGCAAAGTGGGGATGGTCCTTGTTCCTTTCAATCTCCTCCTCCATGGCCGTGTAAGTGTAGTAAAGTGCCACAGCGCCAAGCTGGGGTAGCAAAAATAAACAATTAGTGGTTTACTTTACTTCAAAAAGCACAAAAAGGTCACTTTTTGATATTTACTGTTCAATTCATTTCCCTTTTGGTTTTATCACAATTGTTTTGCCTCACTTAGTTGCACAGATTCTTTTTTTTTGTTTTTTTTTTAAAGCATCCCCTCAATTACGTTCCAGACTGACCTTGAACAGCTCTTTGCGGATGCGTCCCCTGAGAAAATCTTTGACAAACTGAGTGTTTTCAGCCTTTTCATGGACCTCCTTTGTTCCTGCTGCTAGCATCTCAGAGAGGTCATCGGGACTGGAGGGGTAAAGAGATTAGTCTGTAATATTATTTCATACAAAAAAAAAATATACGTATCACACACCACTGACTTACCTGAGAGTTTCTTCTTTCTCCTCATAAACAGGCCCTCCTCCATTAGACACGCTTGCTGTTGTTTCCATCTTCTCTAATGACAGTGTAGCAATCTTTTCTGCCTTTTAGATTACCCTGTCATCAGTACAAAACTTTAGGCTACAAGTAAATGATAAACAAGTAATCATGCATACACGCAACAGTTCTTAGATAAACTGTCATTACAAAGATGCTGACTGAGGCATGAATGATCACTGTGACCTATATACGGCTGTAACTGCTACCTGAGAAAAAGACTGTATAACTGCCTCTCATGGTGAACAAAGGAACAATGGTAGGGTGCAGCTGTCAGTCACTGTGGTGTAAAAGTGCATCATAACAATGTACAGAATTACCAAAAGGAATGACATTTCAACAGGATCAACAGGAAACCGAGGTAACAGACATTTCAATTTCGATGTTAAGACAAATCTCTTAAGACTCACAGGTAAAAAAAAAAAAAAAAAAAAGTATCTCTTACCAAAAGGCAGCAGTGATTTAATAAGCAAAAAAGAGGCGCTGATGATCCAAATATGCCTTCTGCTAGTAGATTTAAAGCCTCTGGCCTGAATTTAATCAACAGATTAAATAAATCAATGTCAGCCTGAAAGCTGGTGCCCTGTGACAGCATACTACTGGCAAGCTGGCTTATGGAGGAGAAAGCCTACAAGCTTGAGTTACACGGACACAGCAAAACAAAGGGCATAGAAACACAATGCATGCCTTCTGGCGTTTGCCAGGAGCCTCAAAGAAGAATCACTAGGAAATACAACACAGGAGGCCAGTGCTGGAAAAAAAAAAGGCCATTTATTAAGAGTATTTGTTGTTGGTTCAGATCCTGGTATATATAAATCATTAGTATCTCACGCCGTTTGGTCACAAATGTCGCAGCTGATGTTAAAATCCTGTGATTTGCCAGGAGCATCATCTGGACCACGACGCTAACTTTGCTGGATGACGTTAGCTTAAGTTAGCTCGGAGCTAGCAAACGCAGCATTTTAACAACCTAATAAACTCGTTTCCTCGTTGGATGAGGCGGATTACGTTGCCTTACATGGGCTGGGCTGGTCGTTCCCATTTTACAATGAACTTTCTCTGACTTTGGTATTGTAACGACAATAAGCATAACAAACCTTTAGACTGAGAAGAAGAAGCAGGTAGCGGAGGTCCAGAACAACAAACAGTGCGCGCAGCTCCGCCCCCTCGTGGTCTCCGCTGTCATTGACGAGAAGAAGTATGGCGTCATTTAGTAGTCCTTAAAGTAAATCTGTTGTTCTCTGTCGAGGTTCCTCTTCTTCCTCCTGCTTGAAATATTTTCAAACAATACATTTCATTATATAAAAGTAATTAAAGAAAAAAATTACAAGACGTCAGCAAAAAAAAAAAAAAAATCTGATTAAAATTATATAACCTTGTCTTTCGCTCTTTCAGTCCAGTTGCATGTTTTTGACCTCTTCTAGTGGGGTAAACCTTGATTAATCAGAGCTTAATGCACTTCATTTGCTAATTGTCGAAACTGATGCATTGAGACAACACGATAACATTGTGGGAAATTGCATATGGTGACAATATAGCAGCATGCCTTTTTTGTTCTCTGTGAATGGGTGAATATAATGATCAAAAGCATATTTGCTTTTTTATAACATAAGTGTTATACATGCTGTAGCAAATAATAATAAAACCTATTGACCTCTCTGGATGGATTAAGTGGCGAGTGCATATACCCTGAATGTTAGGGTTTAATGAAAGTGTAGTGCACAAAAATGTTTCTCCTGCACTTCATGCTTCATAGAGTTCTATAATCATTAAATAGCAGCACTACAAATGTTTTTCCATTCATCCACTTTCAACATGTAAGCTGTTACATTTGCTTGTTTACCCCTGAAGAGCAATTTTGCTGTACTGCTGGAGTGTTTCAGAACAAAGTTGGATGATGTGTTTTTGTGCACATATGATTCATATGTCCTGCTCATGAATAATGACCACGATGGTTGTTTGTGTTTCTGAGTAGATCTGAGCACCAGCCTGTAATTATATGCAGGGTGGCTTGAAAGCCTGTTTGTGTGTAAGTGTGTGAGTGTCAGCTACACCCTGTCAACACTATCACTATGGCATCCATAGTGAGGGTGTCAAATGTTGAGTTGATGGGGAATTGAATACCTCCCTCCTCCCTCTGTTGTTGCCGAGCCACAGGAGGCAGGTCAGGGAGAAGATTAGGTAACAAAAATTATTCA
>OMNM01007243.1:6457-24424 GCA_900302745.1 Parablennius parvicornis
GTATCTGCTATATTTGATGCATTTCTTTAAAGAAATTATTATTATTTTTTTTTATTTTTTTTAAGTAGTCATCACAATTTCATTGTGAAGCTCCATGTAATTGAATTTTGGCTGTATTTATGTAGAGCGATTATATGACACACACCGATATCGTCATGCTTCATGATTAAAGGAAAAAAAAATAAATACACATGAATGAGGGAAAAAAGTAAAAAAAAAGGTTTTAAAAAGAAAAGCGTTGAACAATGGAGAAAGGTAAACCAGGAAAAAATTGTAGTTGAATGGGGTTTTTTTTTTTGGTTGGAGGAGGGAGGATTTGGGATGAACTAAAGCAAACATAAAATGTGGCCATCATGGATCCAGCAAGAAAAAGAACAGCAGACCTTTCCTCCTGGGATACCATCCAATCCTGGGATACCAACATCCCCCTATGGACAGCACAACATACAAACAGCGGTTGTAATTTGACATAAAGTGTCCGTATATGCAGGAGAGATATACCCGACGCTACAAAGGCAAAGTTTGTCTGCGTATGGTACAGGTGTTATGCATTTGCAGGGTCATTGAATAATAGAGGAGGAGACAGGAGAGGATTGTACTCCGTCGTAAAGAATGCAGTCTACATGTTTGAATGCCAGCTACAATTGAAACAATTCAACAAAGTTCCAAAAGTATAGAAGTATTAAAACCGCAAGCTAAATCCGAAAGTAAGGAGGATAAACAAGCTGATTAAAAGCTTAATTATCTCTGGTTTCTGTACATGAGCGAAAGACGGATGCCAAGTCCATCTGATACACGCCAGCGGGCTGTTGGGGCGAGTCTGAACCTCTTTTACTCTGCTGCTTGAGCTGAGAAACCAACGTCGGTCCATCTGTTGCCAAAAACAATTAACCTCCTGACCTCCGCGAAACTACCACATCATTAGCCTTTACGAAGAGTTGTAGCTATTTCTCAACGCAGACAGACAACTATAACCAGATGAAGGTGATTCATGTTGCCAGGATGGAAACTAAAGCAAATCTATTATTTTTGATTAAAATGCATGTCAATGTGCTTATTACATATTGGTTATTTTGTAAAGTTTTTCTACACATTTTATTTAGAAACATTGTTTTTTTTTTTGTCTTTTATTTTACCTCACAGTGCTTTGTTTTCATGAAGCCTTGTAGGAGAGTCTAAATATTGAAAGTCTTCTTATAGAATGTCTCCCCCAACCCTCGGATACACACCAGCAGTGAAAAACCTTCAAAAATGTGGGAACCTTGTATCATTCATCAATGCACATATGGGAGTCATTGACATGATGCTGCTGCTATATTGCCATAATGATGATGGAGTCTGATTAAAAACTTTTTAAGCATCGGCTGATAAGGCTTGCATTAGTGATCACCGCCTGTCAGCGGATATCAATGTCAGATCAATATGATGTCTGCCAGTCAACCTGCCCGTGATGGGCAAACAGCTTTAACCGCTTTAGAGTTCAAACTTTCTGCATGAGTGAGACTTGCATACCGTAACGGATTCAGTTTTATAAGTGCGTTGCACAGCATCGGAGTTCTATTTCATGGGAGCTGGCAAACCCCGCTCCTTTCACAAGTATGGAATTAAGCCCTCAGCCTTCTCTGTACCCGGGGTTAGCATGGCTCCCGCTCCAAAATGAAACTTCTTCACTCTGGTTCCCATTACAACCATGCGTGCTTCTCTTCTCGTATCTTTACGGATGCATGTTTGAGATTAGCGAGATGGCGCCCCGCAAATCATCTCCTCATTCATTCTCTTCACATACGCCGCCGTTTGTTCTGGAATAAAATGAGCTTTTCCACTTTTTTTGCCCCCCTCCCATTGTCAAACACCTGCACTGTGTCTTCTCTATTTGAGAGTGAAATGCAAAAATGGGACGAGTGTGCGAGCACATTCAAAAGGCAGCCAGAATGGTACTTTGTGGTTAAGATTTGAAGATGCAGCCCGGGGATATAATCTGCTAAATAGAAAAGTGGATTGAAATTGTCAGACTGTGTCTCTGAACTTTTTTTTTTTTTTTTAATGTGAAAAGTGCAACACGTGGCCGGGGGAAAATTAAGGAAAATTTGTGAGCCTTTTCATGATGAAATACTATCAGGTGCAGATGGAAATTGGTTAGCTGAGGGTTTGCGTGTTGCACTGTGAGAGGGAAGAGCAGCACATGTTCAGGAATAAATTAGCATTATGTAATTAAGAAATGATCGACTGGAAAGCGGTTGAATGAGTCATTTATGTCACGCCGTCTTAAGCATTCATCCCCACAAATGTAAAAACTTATATGGTTATAATTCTGTTTGGATTTATTTAGATTTTATGTCAGTGGAATTGTCCAAATAAGTGCAAATGAGGGGACGCTTCTGCATATTTATCCACGATAACTTCAACTTTCAATGTCTAGCAGTGACTGGATGGTTGTACTTTATTTCTCCCCTTCATGGTAGTTTTAGAATTTTCTAGATCTTGTCTGGGAGATATTATTGTTGTGTGAAGAATGAGTGCCAAATCCTGTCAGAGGTGACTGGAAAGGAATGTAAGGGTTAATAAATTGTGAATAGCTGATTTCCCAAATAAATTATAAAAAAAAAAAAAAGACACAAAGTCACTTCCTGTACGATCTTTAAATGTGTGCACTCACCTTCAGTCCGTCAGCACCCGGGTTGCCAGGCGGCCCAAGTGAACCCTGGGAAATAAAAACAATGTCTTTTAGGTGACGTTAAGCTATATAAATCCACCGCTGTGCATTGCGTGCGCTCATCTTATAACAACAGACAAGAATAAATAGCGCCTGTCATTTTTTAATATCTAAGTTATGGACAATTCAGACAGAAGAAAGCCTGGGAGCCGAGAAAACCTCCTCCAACCAAGAACATGTCTCCTGAAAACTTTACGAAAAAAGCTTCACATCCTGTCTCTTGCTTCTGCATTTAGCTTTGCATGTACTGCTTTCAGTTGCGAAAAGTTGATTTAGACTCCGAGGATGTACCAAGCATGTTTTAATGGACTCCCACTCTCTCCTTAGTGGTTTGCTTATGTTGGCTATTTGTGCTCTTTCGTAATAAAAGTGGCTCGGCAGCTACCATGGCCACATTTATTAGACAGCCCAAGGCTGCAGCAAAGAAAGTTCCATTCACTCAAAGCAAATTGTGTGAAGAAACAGAAATGATTTACACTATTCTCTTTTAATTATGCAACGCCACCAAATCAGTCACCAAAAGTGATGAAACCTGAAGACCCCCGGTGACATTAGCCCTCTGCTAAACGCGGCACTCCTCCAGCAGCAGATCTAATTGAGTAGCCTCGGGGCCTGGCTTATGAGTCATTAACACGGCTGTGTGTCATCATTGACCCCTACACACACACACACACACACACACGTGCACACACAGATGGGAGGCCTTGCCGACAGATGACAGCACAGACAGGAAGTGTCTGATTGGGTTACACTGAACAAACACTGGCAGCTACCTGATGTCTGGATATGGCTTACATCTGTTCCCCACATCAGAGCCACCAGGGACTCGCAGCTTGTATCACAGCACTTAGCTTCAACTTCTCTGCTCTCCATCTCTCGCCTTGTCTGCCAGTCCTTTTTAACCCCCCCCCAATGTTTACTTGCCCTGACTGTGGACCTCAATCGATGATGTCCAGGTAAATATATTCAACACCACACACATTTTTCTTCCCCCCCTGTCCTTTCTGCAACTAGTGGACTCTAAAAATACAGATTCTAGAGACTAAATGAAAACAGGGAATGAATGAAGGGACATTCTGTCGAGTCACAGAGTGTGAACTCGTCTAATTTAACAAAAAGTGAGGAATATCAGTGGAGCAAGGAATTATATTCAATGGCTTACCTTCAGCCCTTGTGGCCCCACAGGTCCCTACAAATGAGAAGAGAGCCAGAGAAAAGATTGAGTGGAGGAGAAATAGAACAAAAAGAGTCCATGTCAGATGAAATAATATGATTTCCACGGCCAACACGGTCACAGCAGTCAGACTGGCAGGGCTCGTGGTCGGATTTCATGCAGCGAGCAACACCCTGCAGGCAGAACCGAATCACAATCAACCCCTTGTTTTATTCTTCAGTAAAGAAAAAAAGAAAAAAAAAAAGAAAAAAATCCACTCGCTGTGTGCCTTGCTTTTCATTGAACTTCACCATAAACATGAATCCTCCAACAGGACCATGAAAAACAAAACCGTTTAATGTTTTATCTTTAGTGTTGATCTCTTGTCTTCATTCATTTCGACGACTTGTAAAAACTTGTCTGGCTTGGCTGCGTTACATTGTAACTGCATGTATACGGTCCAACACAGTGAGAGGTTCATTACCTAAATGGGCCAATATTTGGAAAGCTATAAAAATACTTAAAAAGAAAAAGTAACCCTCCACATCTGTAGCCGAGATTTAAATCAGTGATGGATACGTCTGATGAGAGGTTTGCTATATTTTGATCTGCTGTTTACCACAGTAAAACTGGAGACCGTGTTGGATCGTACACCTCCTCCGCTGCAATCTGCCTAAAAAAGCAACTTTACTTTGTGAATAAAATGAGAAGTAAAGAGAGTACAATCCGAGTCAACGCCACGCTGCTAAATCAAGACTCTGAACTTTGGCACTACCACCACAGTTCATCAACACCTTTACACTTGGCTATCATGACACTTCGTGTTGGCCAGTGTTTTTTCTCACTTTCTTCTTGAGATCAACAGTAAATAGCGCCATTTGGCTCTTCAATTGCAGTTGACGGGAGGCCAGACAGAGCTTAACCCCTCCACACCCCAGTCCTCAACAGCAGCAACTTTTGTCGCTTTAGTCATGTTGATGCAGTGTAGTTGGAAAAACTAAAAAAATACGGCCCCCCTGATGACTCGAAAAGTTTTTGCGTGCCTGCGCTAGAGAAGTAGCCAGAAAAGGGTGTATTCTGGTTGAAAAGACTGTCAGTGCTAATTCCAGTGAGGAAGAGGGGTAGTCCTGTAGTGGCCAACTTATGACTTAATAATTACCATTTTCCTGAGGACAGGCTGTTTGTTAGGTCATATCATATCTTATTTGGTTTTTGTTGATGAAACACAGCAATCACCAAGTAACTAAAGCGCAAAACCTTCCCATTCTCAATTTCCATCTCTCCCTCCCCCCCTTAAAATTAGCTTGTTAAAACCCTGTAGCAACAAGTTCTCACATTTACAAAAGTGGCCCACACAGTTGCAGCTTATTTATGGTGCATTCCATCTGCACTTATAACAAAAAAACCTCAATGAACAACTTTCATTATCCCAGCCAACCAAGAAAAAAATTTCCTCCTGCTTTCCTTTAAAAAGCTTTTGTTAGCCGTCCTCGGTTGGGTTTGGTAAACATCTTTATGACCCGCTAGGTATGTGAGAGCATGTGCCACTCGCCTGAGTGCTAATTAGCTTGGCTACATGTGAGAGCACTCAGGAGCTACCGGCTAGGAAAAAAAAAGAAGAGATGTTTCAAAAAGTCAAGAGCCCTTGAGGAAGTCTGGGCTCTTTTGTAGTCAATGTTGGTCCATGCCATTTAAGGAAAGTAAAAAAATAAACCAAAATATCAAAATCCAAAACAAAAAGACATTTTGAAGATAAATGTATTCATCTTGATAGCACATGCTCAGCATATCAAACCTGAGCCGCCTCATTTAACATTCATAAAGGGAAAGATTCCACAAATGTACAATATCAACAGGACGTCTATTGAAGTGGAGCATCGGAGCACAAACACAAAGCCGCTGAATGTTTGCTACTTTCATTCATGACTTGGAAATGACAAACAATGAGGCGATTGCCAGGTCAATTCCCACACTCAGCCTGGAGCACTTGAACCCTCGGCACTTGAAGGACTTCTAGGGTTTGAAGTTCTCGTTTGAGCCTTTACTGGAAAAACATTTGGCCTGATCAACACGCAGAAAAAGCTACATGTCAGGAACTCTGTGACAAAGCTTTTGTTTCATTTAGAAGATAGGGTTTTTTTGCAATATTATACTGTTTACATTTAATCATAGTTCTTTGGACTCAAGGAATTGTATTGTTTGGACAAGTTGAGTCTTTATTGTCTTAAATTTAGGCAATGTAGTTATAGGTTAGCACAACATTGAGTTTGCTGTATGAACTGGACATGTGTGCTTTATTTTAACCGTGTTCCTTTAGTATTCTAAGTCTTTGTCATACCAATAACTTCATCAGTGCCATTTCAGATTGAAAGTACAAGTGTAATAATTTAATTCAAATATCATATATAACCTTGAATAAGAAGTCAAATAAGACAACGCAATAGACTCAATGTCAACTAAAAGTGGATTCTGTGCCATTTTACAAGTAAACCTACCAAAGTAAGTTTTCCACTTTCCACTTTGTCCCAGACAGTTCCAGTTTGCACCAGAAGAGGGTGTATCGAGTTAATCGAATAATCAATGAAAGAGGGTTTTTTCTACATGGTAAGTATATTTATGACATCTAACCAATAAAAACCATCAGGAACTACATGGGAAGGCCCTTAAAGAGTCACTGAAAAAAAACCTTTTTGAAAATGGTTCCAGCCGTGGAACTTTTTGAAAACACTGCAACTGCAAATTCGGAAGCCCACTATGGGCTTTGTGAATTGTTCTACAAACACGTGAGAAGGATTCCGAACTTAAAGACTCCTAACAATGAATCATCAATGTGGCGAGTAAAAGCAGCACCCACTAGTGGCCTCACAGGACAACTGCATCATTTTCAGCATGTTTGCTGTATCTGTTTCAAAAGCCAGGAGAGAGACTGACTGACAACAAAGTGACTCTGAATTTCATCCCATCAACACGAGAAGTATGAGAAATATTACATAATAAAGCTTGAATAGAGGACAAGAAAAGCTTTCTACCAAATTTACCAACTAGATGCATCCCATCTGTAGGTACTATTCTTTCAGAAAAAAACATACGATTTTCCGATATTAATTCCACCTAGAGGCCTCTGGGCACTTTCATGGTTTCTCCTCTTTAAAGGAAAACTGAGACGAGGACACCAAAAAAATATAGGGATGTCCTCATCCTACAAAGCAATTATGAAACTAATATAACTTGATGTCTGCCTGTTATGCATCTTCCTAAAAAAGTCCAAGGTGAATCACTGTGGAATAAATAGGGGGTCAGCAAAGGTCTGCAGTATAATTGAAAATAGCTCCAGAAAACATAGGGAGGGTTCTTTTTTTAATTATGATGGAACATATTTAGGCATATTCAATCTCTGTTTAGTAAAAATGAAGATCCAAATGAAAACTGCAAGGCACCTTCAGAGAACTGAAGACCCCCTTAATTTACCCCAGAGAGACCTTGTGGCACTGATGATTTTGAACCGAGTTCTGAAAATATTTCCTTTTCTTCTTCTTCTTTCTTTCCACCTCTCCCCCCCCTCCCCCTCACTCCACAAGAGTTTAATCCTTCTAACCAGCTCCATATGTCCTGGAAGGCTGCTGGAAAACTCTGGAATCTACTTTTGCCTCTTTAACAATAGCATCTACATCAAAAACGCTGAGCTGTGTCAAGTGGGCGCTAGCTCCCAGAACATAGTAAAAGAAGCAAAAGTTGGTTAAGCGGTGACCTCAGAATCCCTACTTCAAACTCAAATTTGCACTTCTGAAAGCACCAATAACGTATCCTTTATATACTTTAAGATTACACAAAGTTAAGACTAAAACAAGAACGTCAGTTTTCCGTTCATTCCCTCTACATAGGTTTGAAAGCCCAAATCACGAGCCACAGTGTCTTTCTGGCTGAATGGAAATTGAGCTTTTGTCACATCTCTTTAAAACCACACTGACATGCTCATCTCGTGCTGCTTTACAGTGGAGGGGTTGATTTCCACACGATGACATTCGTCCTTGTTAAAAGTACATTAGTGTCACGCTGTGTATACAGTCGTGAAATAGTACTCCTCATTTTGAGTGTTACAGTGAGCCTTGCTTAATTTATTATTAAAAGCTCGGCATGAGATCTCTGAGCTCATTCTGAATGGGATTCACCATTCATCTTTTGATAGACGTGCTCCAGCTGCTGTCTCGAGTGGCCTCATAAGAACCCGAGATTTATACGAACACACCTGGGATGGAATCGTTTTACATTTGTGACACACTTGAAACCAGCAAATATATTTGCCAAATAGAAATTAGTTTTATAGAAATAACATTTCAAGAGTTTTCATACTGTATAAATTAAACTGAAATTGGATTCAAACAAAGATTTTTTTTTTTGTAATATTTGTGTTCTTTTAAGCCATAATTCTTTTCTCTGTCCATTTCCTCCAAAATCTACCATTTTCCCACTTCCTGTAAAAGATCTAAGGAGATGGAAGTGCTTGCACCTCTTCTGTCGGCTTCACTCTCTCCCATCACGCTCGCGTGAGCCATCTGAGATCACAGCGCATGTTTATGTCACGTTTTCCATCTTTGCTTCCTCTGGAATTCGGCTTGACCTATTCAATTTAGCTTTTACGAGGGGAGTTTAATCAAATGCTTCATTTTTCTGAACACCGCAAGCTATATCCAGTTGCTGTGAAGTGGAACAGCCTGTCGTGCCGTGCGTGGGGTTCATACGAGAAAACAAGCAGTTTGGCATGTTATCATAAAATGTGTTATTGTATTGCACAAAGACTGTTTATTGATAAAGTTGTTATTAATAATGACATTGTGAGCATCTGTTAAAGTACAACTAAACAAGATTTGAAGGCTGTAATAATGTAGAATGCGATTATAATATGATCTTGTACACTGTCACATAATAACCCCATGCATATAAATAACACAATGAAGGCATAATGGCTAAATCGATAACTTAGCTGAGCAGGACAATTTCCATCCTTACTTCTTTCTCATTATTCATGAAATTGTGGGCTGCACTTATTTCTGTTCACATTAGTTTGTGTATTGATTAAACAAGAGTGATGAGGTTAAATGGTGCGGGCAGATGGGTTTTGTTACCTTTAAAGGATTTCCCTCTGGGATTAATAAAGTATTTTCTACATTCTATTTTTAACCATTCGTCCTGTCTGTGCTTACTTAACCAGCTGCAGGTGGAAGCTTCACTTTTATGAAGATTCATGTCAGTGGTCATTCTTCTTCCTTCATCCCTTCTAATTAATTTGGATTAATGGAGAGGTTGTGTTGGTTTGAGGAGGTTAGGTTGCAGCCAACAGAAAAAAAACAAAAAAACAATCACTTTCCTCCTCCAGACGAGTAAGAGAGCCAACAGCCGCCACATTTCAAAGAAAACCCCAAATCTTAAGCACTCATCCTTTAGGTAATGAGTAAGGAATTAATTTTTTTGAAAAACAAAGACTGTGATTTAGAGGCAAACCATAGGTCAAACTCAATTGTGCATAAATAAATGAATTTTGTTTTAATTCTATAATAAAAATACATGTCAGGTGGTTTTAATAAGCTATTGTTCCTGTTCTGCATCAGCTGAGACGTTATATTTAAACAATTACACAGTGATCTTGTCCACAAGCTCAATAAATCAGTAAATAAATCTGACTTTTTCTGTATTTATCTAAAAAGCAGGGCACACATTAGTTGATTTCCTGGTTCCTCACACTACCACACCAAAACACCCTCAAGAATCCCTGATCCATACATTACCCAGATCTGCTTTATGATTTTCCCAGAATACGTGATTTGAAACTACCTGTATCCCTGTGTGATTTATATTTATAATGTAATATTGTTTTAAAAAATGTTTTCTTACCATTGGTCCCATTTCGCCGGCCTGTCCAGGATCACCCTGTTAAAGAATATCAAAATGAATCATTCCAGAAAATATTTATTTCAGGCAACTATATATATTAGTTATATTAAGAGAACTTCCCATACAATGAGTGATTTTTTTTGCTACCCGGTTTCCAGGATGAGCCGAGAATTGTCAAGCTCATCTACCAAGTTGGCTGGGAGGTATTTATCATGCTTAGCACCTGTATCCTCAACTGTCTCTGATTAAAAGTCTGTGCTTTTAATCCATGTCTGCCTCCTGGACGTCCCTGCTGTTTTCGGTTTAGCAATAAGACATATGTCCAGACTCCCCGAGCCAAAATTTAGAACATTACTCCATATTTCCCTCCCTGTGGCATTTAGAGAACAATTCAGGTCTCGGTCCCATTGAGTGAATTGTGACAGGGAAAATAAATCACAAGAAAAAAATACAGCCACCTACGGATGAGACGTCTAATTTCGAGGAAAAAGGCAACAATTATTGCGGCTCCGACTAAAAAAAAATAACAAAAAAAAAAAAACAAACTGGAAATGATAATCATCTGAAACCCGGAAAGAACCAGATAAACAACATTTTGATATTTTTGCACTCCCATTCTGATCTCTGCCAACACAATAAAGATCAGATGAAAGCTTCAGAAGGTTTTATGGCCAAACATAATTGATGGGCCTTTTTCTGTTTCTTCTTTTCACTCACAGGCAGAGTTCACATAAATTAGCGTGATGCCAGTGACATGCTTTGAGACTTGGAAAATGTTATATTATACTAACAAAAATACAAGTAAATGTAAATCTAGACCATAAAACATTCTCTTTGGGGGCTTATTCATGTTTAGCTACAGACATTAAGGCAAGTAACTGCAATTTGGCCTCTGTAGTCCTCGTTAGAAAGGTTTTTATTGGAATGAAGCCTCCCAGCAACAAGTCAAAATCAAATTGACTGTGAGTACAAACAGGGATGAACTTGTTTTACACTCACTGGAAACAAAATCCATAGAATTCAGCTTATCCGCTGTCTAAAGAACACAGGCTACACATTAAAACTTTATTTTCAGTTTTCATTTCAAACTTTCTTAGTTGTGAAGAGAAAGTCATTACTCACAGGCAGACCGGGCACACCTCTGGGTCCATCCTTGCCAGTGTCACCGGGAGGCCCTCTCGGTCCAGGAGGGCCCGGCGGCCCCGGTGGCCCGGGTGGTCCAGCTTGCCCCTGATCTCCCTGTGTGGCAAAATGGCCACAATTCAGGATCATTACATTGTGATATTGTTGGATCTGACTGACTAAGACTGGAGCCACTACAGTTAAAACGATAATGAAGAGAGAGCAGTAAAATGATCTTGTGGGTGGCTATGATTAGCCTTTATTAATAACATGGAGAAGAGTTCAACAATAGAGACGTGTAATGCAAAGATCTATAGCTGAAATAATATTTTGAGGGAAGTGCATGCAATACTTATTGCATTGGACAAGAACTATATGAGGTACTAACTGAGAGAACAGATTAACAATCTGAGAAAATACAGACAAAAAAATGTGTGGTCTGTTATTATCTTGAAATATTTGAATTTTCAAATACACTATTTAACAATCCCGCTTGTGGGAATAGTCTTTTGAATATTTCCCAGACAGTAATTCATGTTACCTTAATAAAACATCATATTTTTCAACAACAGTTGCATAAGAGTGTTTGTGACAGGACTGTCTGAAGGCTTGCATGCAAACTGGCCAGTGAGAAGTGATTGGGTCAGACATGGTGAACAGAGAGAGACAAGAGAGGACACACCCACTACCTTAATGAGCCGTCGCTTTATGAGCTGCTGGTCAGCGGAAAGAAAGCCATGATTGATCTTAGGGAAGACCATCTGAGCAGGTGTGTGAAGTCAAGAGGTCGTAGGTCAAAGGTGAGAGAAGGTTGAAGAAGGATGAAGTCCCAGAAGAAGAAGCAGGAGGAGGAGGAAGAAATGCAAATGCAAAAAAGAAACAGATTTTGTTAGAGAGACCCTCGTTCATGAACCCCGGTTCAGCACCTTCACAGATAAAGGGAAAGAAATCCACACTTCTCCATCAATAGAGTGGTTCTCTTCAGAAATATGAGTATTTATTTTTGGATTCAGGGGCTGTGATTACCACCTTTGGGGTGTGAGTGCACCACAAGGGCTTCACAGTCCCCTGGAAAAGTGGGAATTACTCCTCTGTGAAAGTGCTGCCATCATCGTCATTGTGCCTGCTGCTCAGTCGGACTGTCGGAGCCGCACACACCGAAACCAGCGGCTGACCTCCTTAGTCGAGGTCGATTCCTATCCTCCTTTCTTTCAATGCGTGCATTATTCTGCTTGTGTCCATTGGCATTAAGTGGTTTCATCCATCGCTGAAACAATCCTGAAGGCCAAATTGGTGGATTGAGGGATTTGTGGTGAACCATGGGCATGAGCTCTGAAAAACATTTTGCCACTTTGGTTCATCGCTGACTATCCCTCGTCGAGTTCCTTCCATTCACTCCGGCATCAGTGGACACGAGCCAGACCCTGTCTTGGTTTCAGGACGCCGATTCTTGTTCCAGCCAGCTGCGTATTACTAGGTTGTAAAAGGCCACCTTTTGCTTTCAGTGGGAGACCTGGCATGTAGAGTGGAACAAAAATCTCTTGAGTGAGAGGCTGCTAGCAGAGGAGAGGATAACGATTGAGTGGCTGTGATTAATTAGATAGGGGTTTTCCTATCCACACTATCATTGGGCTTTGTTAAAAAAAAAAAAAAAAAAAAAGGGGAGACCGACAGTGATTCATTTACTTCCAGTGTGTGCTCGCAGTGAAGTCGGACTGAGCAGCAGGGCAGCAGCACCACCACCGACAAACCTTGACAGTCAGGATCTGATTGCTGTGCAAAGCAGCCAGCGTAGGGAGACCAGGCAATCCCTGAAGGGACAAACAGCACAACGTCGCACAACACACATGGCACTCAAACACTGTACACAAAAATTAATAAGGGAAGAAGAAGATAAGCATCCTTTGAAATGAGCTCCATGGTATGTGGAATGCTTTGATGTTAATATTCTTTTTTTTTTTTTTTTAACTTTAATGTGTAAAAATTCAACAAACTATATACTACGGTACTCAAACTATCACCTGGAGACTAGTCGGTCAGAGTCAAGCAACCGATTCCTCTTGTTTTCTTCCAATGACACAGGCAGAACATTTGAGATGATTCTCATGCTGGTAAAGTGAGAGGCCATATTGTTCTATGGGTTTTGGGCAACATCAAAAGATTGAGACGTCTGATGGAAATTCGGTAAAATGGTTTCCAATTCCCTTGTCAGCGCACTTTATGACAAATGTGATCCAATCATGAAAATTGAATAAAGGAAGAAAGCATTGGGACAACTAAAAGAGGAATGGTTTACAGCTGCAATGTAACTTTATTAACAATCCAAAAAACGTTGAAAATTTGACGTCCTAACATAGTTTTTGAGTGTTACAGTCAAACAAATGCACCGCTATGTCTTATTATTAGGGGAGGATGTTGTTCAGAGTCATGTTTTATTCTTTTTCACTTCTTTACACGACTATATAATCTAATGATGTCTTTGACTGCATCGATGGTTTTATAGTCACAGTAACATAAAACTGTCCACTGGGACATTAACTGACATTTGCTGAACTCGTCCCTCAATGGGAATCATTTGACTGTGGAAGAACTCACGAAGCATGGCAGACAGTGGGAGTTTTTCTCTAGTCAAGGCTGAGCAAGACTAGTACTTCACCTGAACTTGTAGCATGTTTGAATGTTTGGTTCAAAACATACAAGTTAATTGCAAATGGCCTGCTTTTCAGTTCAATTCTGTTTTATTTATTTATTTTTTAAGTTTAACAATGGAAAGAGAACTACAAATCTGTATTCAAATACAATGGATCTTACAATCCTTAATTTTCAGTCAATTCTAAGTAAATATATTGCTGGAAAACACTTCAGTGGAAGTACAAGATACTTTGGTAAAAAAAACAAACACTCAAAGCGTTTGATTGCTTCGTCATTAGCAGAAATTGAAAGTGGACTTTCAAAGGACAGACAAGCAATAAAGAATACAAAAAAAAAATCACATTATTGCAGGTTGATTTGTAAACAAATGCAGACATAAAGCAAGAATTTTCTCTGTTAAAAGACAAATATTGCCAGCAAAGATGCAGATCAAAAGGCCCGAACATTAATTCAAATCACAGATGTCCTTATTAGAGACTTATGATTTCAAAAGTACGAAAGTAGATCGCATGCAGTGAAATATAATGACATTGTAAAAGTGCCCCAAAAAAGGCCATTTAAGAGTTGTTGACTACCACACTCACAGTGTAGGTTTTCCAGAAATCTTGAAGCCTGATCCTGTTTGCTATCAAAGATTAGAATAAAGTCAGCAGCCCTGTCCTGCCCTTCATTGGATTTGTGGAAGCTAAGCAAACTCAGCCAGTGTTACCTGAAATAGTGTTTGCCAAACATATCGGTTCCTATTCAATCTGAAAATGTCTTTTCTGGTAACATTTAAACTCGAAACATACGTTTGGAAATATAAAACAAGTGGAAAACCTACAAAGACACGCATGGTTGTGTTTGAATGAAATAATCTTATTTTATATTTATCCTGATTGTACTTATTATATTTAAAAATAACTCTACAATGAGACGTGGCACTGTTTTATTTACATGTCTTGTCTCCACAGATCACCGTTTTTGGCTGGATTATGGAGCTATGGGACTATGTACTTATTAAGGAGATATACAAGGCCAATTTTACATTTTATCTTTACAGAGATTCTATATTTAATATTAGAAAATACATAGCTGTCCTTTGTCTACCATTGTATGGAGTCAAAGTCTTGAAAATTGAGGTTGATGGTAACAAAGCGGTGGTGGCGTGTAAAAATAAAGAGCGTCAAACAAAGGTTGGAGGTTGTCCGCCGTCACAAATAAACCACCCGAAAAGAACCAGTGAAAGTATTTCCCCAAGACTGGCACGCTGGCATAAAACATGCTCTGTCAGAGCTTAATCTTCATCTCCAAGCTTAAGATAAAATCTGGTCTATCCAAACATGGCTTTGGTGCCGTCCCTCTGGTTTTCCAAAGATAATTCAAAAAGCATGGCTCATTAAGAATATGGCTTTTGAGGCAGGCAGATTTAATTCAGGCCTGGAGCAGAACAGAGCATCGGATCCTCTTACACTGTAGACAATAGTCATGCTGTGTGTAACTGTGACCGAATCACAAGTATCTCTCAAATTATTTACAACCTCAAACATTGAGAGGACAAAGAAGAAAAATTGTGATTGCGGTGAAGGAAAAAAAACTGAAAGAAAGAAAAAAAAAGTCTACGCATGAAATGTCGTGTAGTGCATGTGCGGGTTGGCACGTGATTTCTTTCTGGGTTTTTCTTGTCATTTTGTGCTGTGAGACACTGGAGAGAAGCTGTTATCCAGGTCGAAGACCTTACAGACCAAAGTGTGCCTGAGATGAGGAAAAAAAAAGAAGCTTGTCTGACAAAATAACAGCGGTTTGATGTCTCTCTGTAGGAGATGAGGGGGAAAAATGAGAAAAGTTTGACAAGGTGTGGGTTAGTGTTCATCAGGCTCGGCCTCCACGGTGGTGTGTATGTGTGAGGATGATAATGACACGGCGGTTGACAGAGCATCCTAACCATCGACAGATTGCTTTGTTTTTGCTTTTCTCCTCCATAACGGATGTTGGTTTATTTGGCGAGGAGCTCTATTGCTATGTACTCGCCTGCAGCGCCATGACTGCATCTGTAGTAAACAAAAAGCCAGATACGAGGACAATCAGCGGCAGCCGTCCGAGGGAAACTGGGCAGATCCAGCATCTCCTCCCACCACACCAAACACACACAAGAGTCGAGCAACCGCAGGGCTGTGGCATTTTCTGAATATCGATACGTGGAGTGGATCACCGCTTCTGCACACAGATGGCTTTCATATATCTAAATGTGGAAAAATACATTTGTTTGAAGCCTCAAATTTGGCAACGAGCTAATATCTCCAATTTATCACAAGTGAAAATTCATTCAAAGGCTTTTGATTTCATGCATCACAAAAAAAAAAGACTGCAAAATAATGTTTTTTGATGTAGGATTGAAAATTCAGATCCTGGAAATTACATAATCACAACCTCTTTACTTTGGAAGAACATTGCAAATTTGGTAAATCCCAAGCTGTGAGAAGCAAAGCACTCTACAAACAATGGTGGTGTTTTTTTGTTTTTTTTTTAAAGGAAATCTCAGGAATCCTCTAACCTTTGCTTGACAGCTGTAGTTTGCGCCATTCCTCAAAAGGACCACACACCATCCTTAGAGATACTCATAGCTTGTAACTCATGGTAATTATAACCCTCAATTGGACCTCCAGTGGTGGCCGTGCATTTGTTTGTCAAAAAGTGACCAATTTATTATTTGCTGCTTGGTTAACCTTTGATGTTTGTACGTGACCTGTGACCTTCAGGGCAGACAAATGGCTGAACCGTGACATGTGGAAAACAGGCAAAGAAAGAAACTTTTTTGCCAACAATACAGTAATTCTAAGACTCGTTCTGGTTGTAAGGGGACTAAATCGACCTCCAAACAAAAAGCCTGTCCCTTTTACATTATTTCAAAACTGAAAACCATCTCAATATGATGAAATCTGGCAGATTGTGGTGCATACAGGACACACTCCTGACATGTTCTGCTATTTACATCTACCTCCATATGGGTTCAATCGCCTGCCTGCACACGCTCAATACTGAGCATGAAATTAGAGCCAAATAGAGTCAAGGTCACGCAGCACTTGTCCTGTTTTGCCTTCATGTATTTAGGAAACCTTTCTAATACCGTTCCACAGCATTTGCCTATTAATGTAATGTGCAAAGTCAATATGCTGCTCTGGGAAGGTAATTTAATTTGGTGGTGACCCAGACCACCCTTGTGCCTCCAAAGTTCTTCATATTTAACTGTGACACTGTTAATTTCTAGTTGTTAGTGGACAATTGTGGTGTAATTGGAAGTTAATGAAACGCTGTCTTGAAGCCGCTTGTTTATTTATTTCTACAAGACAAATAGGAGCTGACGAGTCCCTGTTAAATCTCCATCAGCCATAAAGCTGTTTCATAAGTATAAATCATTTAACTGATAGAGACAGATGACTCTGTTTCCTGGGTTAAAAGGGTACAAATTAGGAGCAAAACCCAAAGAAACTCAATCCAAGTGGGGATGGTTTCCTCCCTCCGAAGCTATTTCCTTTCTGCTTCTTTGGCTGGCGCAGCTCCTGCTGCCGTGAAGATTACAAAATACTTTTGAAATCATTAAAAATTAACAAAGGGTATCAAAATTGAAAATGTGTTTGTGGATTTGGTGAAAGACCAAAAAAAAAAAAAACTCAAAACGCTTGGACAGAAACAATCTCGGATGTAATCTGAGGCAAACGTAAGTGAAACACTCGACGGATCGCTTTGGGACCGCTAATCAAATTTCACAGAAAAGGTCGTTTGTATTGACTTTCAAGTCATAAGTGGCGCTCCGACATGCACAGATAGTTTGGAGGAGAGAGCTTGCAAAGTTAATTGTCAAACTCCTGACGTCTGGGCGAGTGCCAGGGCCGAGCCGGGAGGATATTGTGGTGACAAGACGAACTCTACTCTCCTGTCCTCGTGTGCCAGCCCCTTTGTGCTCTCTAGAAATCAACTCCAGGCCTGGACTTTGACTCCATACGACCTACAGCATCACAGACAAAGGAAGCAAAAACTGTGCGTATGCATGTGCGTGTGACCCCCCCCGGTTAATGCAGTCTACTTTAAACAAACCTGTGCAGTCTGGTTTTCAAAGAGCAATCATTTTTCTTAACCATTATTCTTGTGCTAACTGCTAAGTGGAGATGGAGTAATTCATTTCAGAGTCTGTCAAGCACAGAAAAAGGCACTCAACATTAGCATCATTTAGAAGCTGCACTTTCATAGAAATGTCAAAACTACAGAGCTGGAAATGATTAAAGTTCTGAACACGACGCGACACGGTGAGAATTGAAGTGAATCACAAGTAATTACAGAGGGAGCTGGTTGGCTCTTAATTATTGTCGCGAATGAGCAGAGCTCGTCTGCTGGTGAGCTTCTTTTTTATGTTCAATTCAGACACAAAGAGGTGAAAAAAAAAAAAAAAAAAAAAGCTTTC
>OMNM01007255.1:2256-16393 GCA_900302745.1 Parablennius parvicornis
ATAAAAATAGTTGATTGTTATCACCAATGCTTACATAACAGTAACTGTCTTTAATTGTTTCGGTTAATCACACAATATTTTGGTTTAATTATCCATTAGATGTTCAATTCTGTCTGATTTACTTTTCACCAAACACAAATCAGTTAAAGTAAAAGGCCCTTGACGTTCACATAAAGTGCAAGTAAACATAAAAGTCCCACCGATCACACAGGAGGGAAAAAAATTCTACCTGTTAAACAAGAAGAAACCTTCAGCAGAAGACAACCAAAAGAGGCGGAGAGAAAAGAGGTTTCGGGGATAATTTGTGAACAAAAAGGTTAAAATGAAAGATTAAATATTACAGAACAATGAGCGCAGGAAGCAAAAAACCTAATATGTGAAAAGTAGTAAATAAGAACATGGAAAGTTAAGACAAGAGGGAGAATCTCAGCGCATTAAATGAAGTCCAAACTTAGAAGAGTTCTAAGAAAACGGTGTCCAGTGATGAGGGTAAATTACATCAAGTGGGGATGTTTTAAAAGATTTTTCACCTCCGGCATTGAAAATTGGGTGACCAATGCCTACTGGGTCGAGACGGGTATTTTTCCACACCCATGTGTGTGTGTGTGTGTGTGCGTGCCTGCATGCGTATTTCTTTTTTCTTTATTTATTTATTTTCAGGGTTGATTTCTCACCATCCAAGGACCAATAGATTAGATTTTGGGACAATAACGGTGAAAGTTTCCAAATAAATCCCAAAAAAATTGTAAAAAAAAAAAAAAAAATTCCCATACAAAGCAGATGGGAGAGGCACCTCATGGAAATCATAGGAGATCAGCATCTGTTGCCTTGGGGACGCCCCCTGCTCAGTGTTTCACACACTGATGTTGCTACCTGACAGGCTAACTAGCATCGATATTAGCTAACAGCTATCATGCTATGCTCACTCGTTTCTGCAAACAAATGTAGCGTTGCCAAAGGTCTGAGCTCTACCGAGTGTAGCTCTAGTCTTAAAAGGTGTTGAACTGAAACCGAAAGTCCCAAAAGGAAAGACCACGGTAGCTGAAAGCTCTGATCCCCCATTTTACCTTGAGAGGAGGAACCTCAGCAAGCAGCCCTCTGCCAGCAGAGGATTCTACTCTGGTACAAGCAGCTCTGACAGATACAACAAAGCTGAGCTGTTTAAAGCATTGTACCTTGGGAGGAGGATTTAAAATCATTACTATGTTGTTGTTTTTTTTTTTTTTTTTTTTTTTTTTTTAAAGGGAACAAGGGCAGTTGAATTATGATCTTCTCTTTGTTCCAAGTCAACTTTTAAAAGTGTTGCTTTCATAAACATTCCTAATTGAAACATTTGTCTCCGAGCTCGATGGATCAAGACAAACAAAAAACGTAGTAATAAAAATATTGCCCGATTTAAAATTCAACAGTAAGCAGAAATTTAAATCTCTTTTGTTCAGCTAAGACAGATAAAGAAAACAATAGACGATAATCTGATATAACCAGAGTCTGTGATCTCTGCCGCCACCTTCACTTTGAAACGAATGTTCACACATCAAAAGAGTCTTTATCTGTTTACTTGTTTATTATAACCAGCTGTTTTAGGATAAATGTGAAATAAACATCTATCACTGTCCTGATAAACGTCGACTGGACACAAAATAAATCTACACTCCTTCAGATGCAAATCGCACATGAAATGAAACACCTGTATGCTTCACAGATATGCTTGTTAATTCAGGTCTTGAATATTGAAGACAGTTTCACACAGAGCCTCAGGTGTCCCAGCCAGGAATATTGATAATCTGTCCTTCACAACTCCCTGGAAGATTTATTAGGGGTCGTCCGTTTCAGATGGTTAAAGCAGGGATAATATGTACGCTCCGTCTGCACTCTCTAATTTGAGGGATGTGCTGCGCGATTCCCCAGCCGCAGTTCACAAAGATAGGAGCCTCAATTAAAACTTCCAACTATGCAACAAGTTCCCGCTGAGCGAGACCGTGACCTCCTGTGCTTTTTTTTCCCCAAACATCAAACTGTTTGGCAATTCCACGCAGTTTACGCTCTGAAAGCACTCTCGCTCAGATTATACAAGGATCAACCACCATTTTCTGGAGTTAATCAAAGGAGCATTCCTTGTTCTTCAAATAAGATTGTATTGGAAGTATTTCAGTTTGAGATATCTTACTGTCCCCATGTGAATGTACATAAATATGAATGAATCGCCGATCCACACGGACACAAGACCACTGGAGTTTACAGAAATACTTGCTCCACAGTCCTGATGAAACCTGGATCATTCATTGTAGTAGATATGCGTTCAATACACAAGAAGGTGGATTATGTGGGACAGTGGAGGTTCAGTTCGTGAGGGTCTGTTGGGTTTGTGGATTCCAGTGTGAGACTGGCATCACCCTAAAAAAAAACAGAGGTGTGCAAACATTATAACCAAAAGTTTCCTTTTCCTCCAGCCAATAAACTCATATGGAGCTGCAATACAGGTCAACTTTTATAATATAGACAACACAACATAAACAGAACACAATACTGCGGAGTACTAAGGGCTTGTTCAAAAAGAAGATCAAATTAAAAAAAATATAATCATGAACTGGTGACATTTCATTATTATCCATCATTAGGTCGCAATTAATTATCGGCAGTAGGAGCAGTTTCCGTTATTTCAGCCATTTAGCGCTTTCACCATCACATCTTTTTCTTTGGTGACATCTTGGGTTGAGATGTATATTCTAGTTGGCAAACTACTGAACCACATTTCTTTAGATGACACATATTATTCGCAACATTAAAAGCCTGATTACAAAAAATGTTTATATTTTCACACATTGCTGTGTAAAAACTACAGTGAGTTAAAGACGGGCGCAGCTCCAGAGCCATGAGGTACAGAACCTCCCCCCCAAAACTATCAGGACCATGACCTCTGCCGGATGCTGCCTCCTCACCAGAGATAAAATCTTCTGCATTGATGTGTGACTACAGTATGTTTACCCTGTCTGCTCCAGTTTTCGAATTCCTGCAGTACATTTTATTGTTCGAGTCTTCTTTCTTTAGATCAAATGTGGCGTTTATTTAATCTGACGGTCTTCTTTTTTATATAATCCCTTTTTGTGAAAGACAATATTTTGCCGAGTTATGAGAAGGTGATTTCTTGTTAATCGTCACTGTTAAATCCAAAGATGGTGACTGAGAGTCAACGCTTCCTCAAACGGAAACAAACATCTGTGACATATTCAGCTCACTTGCTACGTATATTGATGTTGCAGTATGTACTTAAGTAAAACACCAGCTTTTCGCTGTAGGAGAATGTTAAGACTGTAACTGAAGCACCACAGAGGTGCAATAGGATTTATGCAGTGGAGGCATCATATTTCCTCCACTGTGAAACACAATATACTACATAATTTGTTACTGAATGAGCAGTCACTTGTCAAAGTGGAATCTTTTGGTTGTCACCACTCACTGTCAATTGCGTGCCGTCTCATTTCATAACGGCATGAATGTCGAGTGTGGGCAAACGGGAAAGGCTCGAACAAATTTCACCAGAATAATAATAATAATAATAATAATAATTTTTTTTTTTTTTTTTTTTAAATTGCACTGTAACCTCATTTCTGTAAAAGCAAAACACAATTTAACACTCTCCTACATAGAGGAGCACAATGATGCCTAGCCAGGATGAGCAAACCATTTCTTGCCAATGAAAACTATGTAGAGGCTGTCAAAACCCACCTCTGCATCCATGACTCAAGAGTGACTATGTAGGTCAGCACCCGCTGACAGGCTCTATATGCTCAGAGGGAGTAGCTGCGTATTGCAGAGGCAGCTCATGCACAGACACACACGCGCGCGTGCACACACACACGTCAACCATTTACAGCAGAAAACAGTCTTGGTGGGAACAGAAAGAGGTCACAGACACCCAAGGACCAAGCAACTAATACAGCATGACAGATCTCACTTGATAACAAAGAAGGAGAAAATCAAAGGTTAGAATTATGAAATCTCTCCGTAGATGAGGTGTCAAAACTCTACACGAACATCTGTGATGAGAATGAATTCATTTTCATTTGCGCTGCACGGTAGAGCAGTGGTTTGCCCTCTCGGCTCACACTGAGAAGGTCCAGGTTCAAACCCCGGCTCTCTGTGTGGAGCTCTGTAGTTCCCAAAACCCTGCACAGGATGAAGTGCTGTGGGAGAAGGATAGATGGATAAATTAAATGCGATTAATGCGAGAAACCATCACCAACTTGCTCTTATAGAGTGCTCCAATCACAAACATACAAGGAACTATTTTGCATGAGAAAGAGACCCAATGCACTGGCCATAAGGCAAGAGTCCCTAACTACTGCCTTGTGGGGCCTTGTTTATCATCAGCAGCAATTTTTGTGTCGCAAATATTCCCACAACAGCCTTTGATGTAATTACTTTCCAAACAGCTCCCCTCCAGCCAATATCCTGTTCTAAATTCACGGCTTGGCTGGTTCGTAACGTCACTGGAACACACGCAGACTTCATTTGTTGCTGCAGTTCCACAGGACCGACTCGTATTCAACACGACAGTATGAGGGAGGAAAACAGGTGAAGTAAGGACCCCAGCTTTTTCAGACATAAAATAAAAATGTTGCGTCGGCTACTTTTTTTTTTTTTTTTTTTTTTAAACTTAGTGAGACAGCAGTGAGCTGCAGTTAGATAAGGTAAGGCTGTGGCTCCTATGAGAAGTAGTAGCAGACTGAACAAGCTGCAGTTAGCTCCATTCTCTGAATACAATTTCAACCAAGGACAGTAACACAGCTACAGTCCACCAGTCAAGCCTCAGTTTCTCCTCAGAGCCAAGGGACACAAGTAACTTTCAAACTTCTGGAATATACTATACAGCAAGGCAGTACATCCATTCATATTCTATAGCTGCTTTGTCCAAACTAAGGTTGCAGGGAGTTAATGCATGTATGACCTCAATCTAGTCACAGTATGCTACAACAACAGTGAATCAAATGTTTTTCTTCTCCACTCAGGCCAGATAAACAGAGGCACTACACAATCTGGCACTTCTTCCTGAGTTCAATTTACTCTGTGTGGGATCAGTAACTGCAGCACAGCCTGTGAACAAAGAGACTTTAAAGTTTAAGTTCAATGGGGGAACAGTGAGCTTAGAAAAACACCAACATGCTAAATGTTTGATAAGCCACTCATTTGTGTGAAGTGGCTGGGTGGCATGGAGAAATATACCTCAATAAACAATTTCATATTATGAGAAGTTGAATTGTGTCAAATTGTTTAAATTCAACGGCTGAAAGTTAAAGAAACCAGAAAGCTGAAGTTATGTTCATGATCAGAACATGAGTGAAATTCAACAAACTCAAAATGATAAATTACTTGAAGACATGACTCCATAGAAGCGCATTTCTAAATTTAAGTGAGTTTGGTGCTTCTGATTGTATAGCAACTATTGTCTCCAGAACAAACGCTGCACAGAGAGGAGCTTCACGTGTCGACGACTACTGGATATGACAACACGGTGACTGTTATAGCCACACACCAGGGATGAATAGCTATGCATTTATAAAGTTAGGAGTACGGCAGACTTCTGTGCTCAAACTTGCGCTCAGACATGCGCCTGGCATTAGGTCCACTGTGTGATGTGATTGCATTCAGCTTGCGCCACACTTGGCTTGCGGCTTCTTCAAGTAGCTGCTTCGGGCTCATAGTTAAGTTTTGCTTTCACAAAACTCCCTGTTCAACAGGAGTGCCCAACTCTTTCCAGTCATGTAAACTTACTTTATGTGATCTGCCACTGCTTGCTCTTCTGTTGTTGATATTTTTTTTATATCTGGAACGTCTTCATATTTGGCTGTTTAAGGACCAGTTTACGCAATGTTTTCCAGTGAAAACAGAAACCTTTCATTGTGTTTTGGGTGTCCCTTTAATGACAAGCGTGCTTGGAGCCGCTAGAAACCTCTTGAGGAACATGACAAGACTGCTAACAGACTCCGTTATAATGAGTGTTAGAAGGTGATGTTTATTCTTATATCATATTCATCATTATATGAAGGTCACAAGAACTCCATCTGATCAAAGTTCATGTTGACCAAAAGTAGGGGACAACTTGGACTAGTCACCACTGCATCACAGAGCCCGAGGCAGCAGCTAAGCTAAAGAATATGCTTTTTAGATTTTAAGAGGACTTATGAAGGCTCAGGAAGAACATGCAGTCAGAGAGGTCCCTGACCAGAACAGAACCCAGGATGGATCGAGACCGGTTGAATCCAGACCAGTGCTTTATTGTGCCATCCAGTCTTGTTTTGTGAAATGATACTACCTCGTGTCATAGATAACACAACTCCAAACGCATGCCAATGGTTTTGATTGGTTTCTCAGCACAGCGATGTTTACGTTATCTAAAGCTATAACTTCTGCATATGATGCAAGCAACTGACTTCAATGTTATCTGCTTCGCTGTTTAAAAAAAAAAAAAAAAAATCAAAACTCCATCACATTTTTAACCTGATAGGAGTTCAAGGCAAAAATCTTTGAAATCATTATTTTTACAAGAGTATTGTGACTGATCCAAAGCAAAGGAAAAAAAATTAAAAATCTGTGACTGTGGAGACATTTTATTAGAAACTGGAAGAGCACCCCGAGAGCACAGAACCCCGCCAAATGGCATTGTCAATGCTAAAATTTCCCAACTTCAAAGCGCCGCCATATCGTTGATCTGGATCTGATCCGGATGAAATGTTGCACCCTACTCGATATGACCAACCAACAGATCACTGTTTTTTTTAACAAGTCAATCAGATATGATCTTGGAGAGATACGATTTTTTGAAAACGACTCAATGATAAGTAAAAGGGAAAAACAGGATCTTTGATATTTTTTTGTATCCAGATGGTTATCCGGATCACTCTCAAAATTTAATGGAATCTAAGTTGGGTCAAAACACATCTTCTGAAAATGTTTTAGGAAGATCCAGTCAGGAGTTTTTGCGTAACCCTGCTAACAAATAGACTGACAGACCTGGGCAAAAACATAACCTCCTTGGCGGAGGTAACTCGAAAAGTTGACCCTATGAGGGCATTTTGATCCCAAAAGTTACAAGGATCAACACAGTGAAGTGAGACATTAACCAACAAGTTGAGAACACTCAGAGAAACAATGACAGAGAAGGACTCACCCAAATCAGTGTTTCCTCTTTTGATCTCTCTTAATAGCATCAGATTGTGCTAATAATGCAAGGCAATCTAATAGTATTGAATATCCAATCTTCTGGGGACTTTAAATGTCACGAAACAGCTAGAAGATTTCACTTTGGACCAGTTGATGCACTGAGTCAGAGATCATCTCCTGTGCTGACCCTCAGAACCAGTCACGTCTCCCCATTTTAACTTTTTCTGTTACGTTAGATAATAAAGTACTGAGTAATTATAATTTTGTGTAACACAAATTAATTACATTCCAACCACAGTAAAAACCACTTTTTTCCTAATACACCTGTTAAAGTCCGTATTTATTTTCGGAGTCAGAGAAATGGGGACAAGTGAACTGAACTTCCGGGCCACTGTGCCGGTTTGATAAATAACACATGTCTCCGGGAACAGAATATGAGGATCAAAATGCTTAGTAAATTAAGCTCAGTGAGGCTTCAAAAGAACTCTAAATAATGTCCTTTTCATCACGATGGCACTTTTAAAAAGAGAGCAAGCCCCACTGAAAAGAGGGTGTCAGTGTGGAGAGGCTCAGCATGTGCACGCCGTAACACACCTGTCAGCTTTGTCAGGTGCAGAAATTAAGATTCATTTCCTTACAGCAAAATGACAAAAGAAATCTTGAAAATACAGTTGTTGTTCTTGGAGTCGGTGGGGGTTTTTTTTTTGGTGGGTTTTTTTTTTGCATTTCAAAGAAGGAAGTGCAAACTACGCTGTGAAACGTGTATTCTTTTATTCATGTCCTTTGTATATAGATATAAATCAAAAAGCAATAAGTCTCATTGTAATGTAAAATAATTTGTTTTGGGACTCTTTCATCACATTTCGTGACTATTGCGAGTTTATTGGTGGCAAAGTGCTACGCCTGGCCATCAACCTTGACTGAAATAAACAATCCAATCTCCACTTCTGAGCCTTGAAATGGCTGAAATTACCATTTTGCACAGCTGCACATAATTTTGCCAAACAGAACTCATTATCATGTTGCAATGACCGGAGATGGTTCTTTCTGTAACAGTGAGGTCCCACTGGAAGTCTGCCAGTCAGTCACCCAACGTGACAGAAAGTTTCAGACCCAAGGCCCATCAAATCAACGTGACCTTTGAACGAGGTATTGTCAGCGTTTTCACAGACGCATCACCATTTTTGTAATGACTTGATGAAATCGGCTTCAAACTCCCGTACAGATTTAGGATGGGGAGAATAGGGGAAATGCATTTCTGCTCATGTAACTTGACAAATTGTGCTTCAAGGTTTCTATTTATATCTTTCTCATCTCACAGGGAGGGTAGAATCTTCCCAATTCCCTTGCCATTTGCCAGAGGCTTAGTGTGACATATTGCTAATCTGGTTATTATGCAATTTATCAGCCGTCTCTCTTTTACAGCCGTGCATGGATATTATGCAGGTTTCTTATGAGCCTAACTGCAATAACACTGCAAGGAGCTAATGAGCAACCGTTACTACCGTGGTAATACATCTCAAGTCACTTCGGGGTACTCTTGTTGCAACAACTTGTTAGTCTAAGTCACTCCATTAAACCAACTAAATTATTTTTTTTGCTAATGATATAGCAAGCCTCTCAGGCTGGAACCAATGGATTGTGACCAAAACAAGAGGCGAGGAACTCATCAGATTCCACTGTTTGACGGCCAATACTTCACGTGAGGAAAGTTACAGGCCTCGCCGCAGACCAAAAGCCTCACGAAAAACCCGAACCCTGAATTGATGCGGGCAAAGCAAGCATCTCGGCGAGGATTCATTATTGCCTCTGGCATCTCTCAACATATGAGCTATGGCCGCAGCCACCAGAGGAAACAGTTTTTGCAATGTGAGCACGGCTTGATACGGATGACAGATCGAGAGCAGCCCCGAGCAAACATCTTCCTCGAGCCTTAGATGGTCATCCTTTTCCGAGGATGCCTGCGTTTTTGCGCCATCAGCTAATTAAGGGTGGCCCGTCATTAAAGACGTGTAAATCAGAGCCTAATGTGGCTCAAGAGTCCTGGTGGAGACACTGGGCGGGAAAAATGTGGTCCTCTGATTTAATGGGCCCTGAACTGAAGGGGATATAAGTCTTGATAATGATAGTCAAGTACAGTGTATTGATCACCGCTCCCTCTGATGTCTATGTGGGTTAAGGCAGCCAGGACGGAGAGTGAACTGGGATTTCTCGGCTGTGTAGAGCAAGCGAGCACGCAGGCTAGGCGGTCAAAATGACTTGACTGATATGTTTTTATGAGACTGCTCTGGTTCACTTTGTCATTTTTTCATCTGTGGCAGGGAAAAGGCTTCTCTGCGGGGCCTTTGGTAATTGCACTTATTACATGAAAGTGGTTTCTTTGGAAAACATTCACTTTAGTTAACTTTCAGATGACAGTCCCAGAAATCCATGCGCACAAAGGAATTCACTGCAAGTAGGCCTAGAACTTGTAACTCTCTAATTGTCAAAAGAATTAATATTTAGCGACAGTGGATGCCAAGTACTGAATTGCATGTAGACTCATCAATGCGCAGTCCAAATCTGCTACTAACACAATTCCCTTTCCTGTCATCGCTCCTTCACCAAAGTGCTAAATGCTGGCAGAGGCTGCTCTGGGAAATTGTTGAGACAGTTTGAGCTTTCCCTAATTACAAGACAACAGCGGCAAAACTTTGACAGTCTGCGGTTTGCCATTTTTACATTTGCCATCATTATTGTAATGAAACATCAAATATTTATCATATATGAGCCAGGGGGAAGCATTTTGCCCAGTGTCATTAAGATTTTGGTTAATTATCATGCCCCATTGGATCCAACACCTCCTGCAATGTGCCACTACTCTCTGTCCATTATCCACTGTGTAATTATCAACACACTGTCTGGGAACCATCACTACATTTTCTCTTTAGAAACATGTTAATAATTACCTCAAGATGTTGATTTGCCAAACACTGTTAATGGAAAGCTCCTATTCGTTTTCCTCACACTGAAATCAAAAGGCATTTATGGAGGCACTTGGGAGTGCTGTGTGCAATTACCTGTTCACAGCGTTTTCAAAAGTGCTTTTTTTTTTCCCCCCACCACCACCATATTTTTCATCAGGCAGGACTTTAAATTAAAAGCACAAATTGACAATGCCCCCACTCGGCGTAATGACTCACAATCTAGTGTCTGTCACAGTGAAAACAGAATCCTTCAAAAATGTGTTGTTCTGCCATCCATCATGATTCTACATGATTCACACATCACAGCAAATATGTTGCTGGTGCTTCAGAATACACACAATAGTGTCAGAAAATCAATCACTCTCTCAAACACAATATCCACAGAAAGACGCAAGGAAAAACAGCCTACCCAAGAAGACGGGAGTGAACCTTGGACGGGTCGTACAGGAACCGCTCCCACTGTCACGCTTTGGATATAGATAGAGATCAGACATTAGGCTAAAAAAACAACTCTTAATCACAGTGCAAAAAATAGAAAAGAAGACACTCCTGTGCTGTGAACAATTGTTGAAAAAAAATCTGTGATATGAATCAATGTCCTTCACAGCTCATGTTATACTTCAATTCACACATTTCACAAATTGCTTTCCACTCAGCATTAGATTTGAATAATTTTCTCCACATGAGGCCCAGTACAATGTAATTCATATTGCTATGCAACAACACAACAGCACAGACAATTACAATTGCGTGCGTGTGTATGTAATATATATGTTTTACATTTTATAGTATGAAATATATCATATCCAAATAAGGTATAAACAAGGCAATAATGTGGAATGTAGTATCAGTGTTATTCATTCAAAAGAATCTAATAATTTGCATACATTATATGGCATACATATATATGTATGTAACAATAAACAAAACAGAGTAACTTTTTTGAAGAATGAGAATGTTTTAAAGTTCCCTGACCTCCAATCACTGTGTCATAAGCAGTTCAATGATTTTCTGCCCAACTACCTCTGAAGTTAATGCTCAGCATGCCACATCAGTTCAGGGGAGTAATTCATGATTTATTTTAATAATAAAAATACATGGTCAGAAGTGCTGCAGTTTCACATGACTTTCCCTGCTGAGTCTGCACTGTGATTGGCCGGATGATCAGAGGACTCTTCTGATGGGATGCTTCTCCTGATTGGCCAGAAGAATAAGCTGTGAACAGGTCTAACAGCGAAGAATGTATAGAATTAGATGAAAATCATTTATTTTCCTGACATTCACTGCCTTACAGTTCATATTTACACACATATGTTAATTTTTACTTCATCATTGTCAATTCATAGAAAACAGAGCCTTGGAAATGTGATTTCAAATTTATTGTGTTGATTCTGAAAACAATACGGTAAAATATGGTAAAAAAAAAAAAAAAGTATAGGAAAAATGTAAAATGATTACGAAAAAAATGTGGTTGATAATGGTAAAATATGTTTGTAATAAAACTGCTCACTAAACCAGAGCGATTTATTACCCATGTGAAATATAGCTCTCTCTTTTGTACTGACAAAAAACAACATATTGGTATGAAGTTTTGGAGGTTCACAAACTCATGGATTGAAGTAAAAATACATGGCGGTATTTACCTAAAAACAATCAAAAACATCCATAACCATGTGGAAGATATCCATATTGAAATCCACTTTTGAGCCCTCAGCTTTTCTCATCACTCCTGATTCGCTATTAACAATGTTATCGTCATTACATGGTTGGATTTGTTTGTAGATTTGTGTTGTTCCTTGTTCTTTTCATCAAGAAGCTGCTGAGAATCAAACCAAACCAGGACTTGATGAATTTGATCACTGAGTTTATTATGTAATCAGCACTCAGTAGCACTCAGTAATGAAAACCGCTGCAGCATTTATTGCAACAAATAGAAAACAGGGGACATCTCAAATTGATGATTTAATCATGGCAAAATATGAAAGGAAAATGTTCTTAATGTCAGAAAAAAAACTTCATTTTTGTATTTGGCTGCAAACACAACATTTCTGTGAAAGTTTAAATAAATAATAAAATGATTTGGCCGGATCTGTCAGTGGGAAAGGATTCATGAACATATTTGTTCATCACAGAGCTATGGGCTGTCATATGGCTGAGAAACATTTCTTTCAGGCTCCTAGTGTGTCCAGTGATGACAAACAGTAGGAAGAGGCACCGAACGCAGCCTCGTGCCTCTCCTCCTGCTGAGATGCAACTGCAAGTGTGTGAGTCACGTATAACGTGTTGCCTTTCATGTGCATCACTTGCCAGGCGTTAATTACTGGTTTTGTTTGTCAGTCGCCGCATAGCTTCTCGCCTTGTGTGACACCTGACAGTGGAACAGGCCCAATCAGATATGAGCAATCCTTCCTTCTCCATTCAAGGTCGTGACCCACCCCTATTCAATTACCAGGAAGCTCCAGGTCACATGACCTGCCATAATCACAAATGGCGCATTTGGCCATCTGTCAGTGGTTTGCTGCAAGTTGGCGGGGAGGAATATATGAACTCTGCAGGCTCGGAATCACATTTCCTGTTGAAATACTGAGCATCGCACACGTCATGTATAAAATGATGTTTTGTGTGGATGTGCTTCCTGACATGCCAGATCTAATACAAGAAACATGAACAGCATTAATGTATATAAAAAAACAAAACAAAAAAAAAAACACACATTGTCTCTATTCACTGGAGGACAAACAACAGACTGCATGTCCTCGGCTCTTCTGTCCAATTTATAGCTTAATAGTGGGAAATGTGGGTGACAAGAAAATACCTGTGGCATTATGTCCTTTAAAGAGCTTAATGTTGGCATGTTTAAAGGAAAAGTGTTTCACCACTGAGTGTGCCATGGTGGATTAATGGAAAACGATGCATGTATTGTCTCAAATATGACATGACGAGCTGTGTCATTTGCGTCTCCTCCATTATTTTGGCTCATTCTTTGCTGCAGGATCTTCTTGTTTAATGCTGACATGCTACTTAACAGTGAAGAAATATGTGGGATAATTTGGTCGAGTGATATGAGTAAACAATATACTATTGTCTGGGTTTTATCATCAATTCTTTTTTAATTAATTAATTTCAGGCATTATTTTTTAAATGAGTGCGCAATTACTCAATGTAGCTGTATTTCTATATTACACACTGGCATACATGTATATAAATTACGACTTATAAACTCCTTATTGACAATATAAATAAATATGTTTTTATTTTATAAAATATATTCAGTCAAAATAGATAATCTACATTTGAGATTACACGTTCATATAAACACACATCACTCATCCTATATCTAGTTTCTTCTTACCTATTCGTACCCCTTCTCCAATATTCAATAGTGATATTATGTAATTATCTTTCTGTATTGAAAATACATAGTTATATCTGTAAGTATATACAGTAAGAATATCATATAATATAGAATACATATTAAATATATACACACCTACATAGACACATACACTATCAACACATATAGGTATATGAACACACACACACACACACACACACACACACACACACACACACATATATATATATATAATTCATTCTAGTTTAAGTTTTGCATCCTTACACATTCATACAGACAGTACACCCCTTCCCAATATACCTGCTCACATCCAAACCCTACATAAAAATATATAAACCTACACTCATGTATAGTCCTCTTTACAGTGTTTGAGACATATAGATTAATCACCGATTATCATCCTTGTACTTGTAATGGACAATAAAAGTACATTTAGTTTAGTGAGTTGATATTTTCCTTTACATGTACAAACTAACAGGTTTGTCAGTCCTTCAATATCGAGGTCCTGTTACTGTTATTACATGCTGGAAGCTGGACAATAGACTGATGATTACATTGATAAAATATATATCGTGACTTCCAAGACTGAGTTCATCGTATTGAGTGGAAAAGAAACCACTGCCATTTCAGACATGATGCTAAAAGTCTTATTACA
>OMNM01007258.1:6188-23233 GCA_900302745.1 Parablennius parvicornis
TATTTTTTTTGATCTCATGTGTGCCAGTCTCCTGAAAGCGAGGCAGGCGTCACTCCAGTGTTTTGCAGCTGTGCTCAGGCCGCTGCCATCAATGTATAGCAGGTTATTTGTTTAACTTTGACATCAGCCAGTGAGATTGCAGGTTTTCTCATAAACCCCCAATGTGGGAACATCCAGTCCAAGCCTCCTGGAACTGTATCAACTAGTCTCATTTTGTGTCCCCAAAACTCACAGATTCACATGCTGAACATCAGTATAAAAATAAAAAAAATTGTCTGGCCATTCTTGATAACTGTGGTGACTGGAAACCCAATGAACTAAATTCGGAGCACAACAGGACATTATGTCGACTATTTGGCCGGCAGGACAGCCATTACGTTGGACCCAATCACATATAAAATTTAGTGGTGTAAATTTCTCCTATGAGATTCTCAACACCAGCAAACACACAGTAATACTGAATAAATCCCCCAAAATCTTCAGTGTTGAAGTTATTTTGGAAAAAGGGGACAGGCTCACTCACTTGTTGCGCTTTTCCTCAGTTCAACAGCCACAAAATCTAAACGAACCTAAACAGCCTGATAATAATGTCATGAGTTATTTATTAGATAAATATATTTAATAGAATATTACATATCATAGTCTTCAAAACAAATCTCACATTATTGATTTTGAATTAAAGGCGTCGCGCTCATTTTAGTTCGGGGGCTAATTCCGTCTGGACTGGGCAAGACTGGTAAAATAATGTCATAATGACTTTTGAATTTAAACTTTTTCTTTGTTGTGACTCAGTATACTGTACATGATGAATGTCTATATTTTCACGAAACCAACTAAAAGCCAATTTTAATGATGTTTTAACTGTATTCTGTGATGCAAAATACAGTGAAATGTCCTGAAAATGTCTCCTGCTGCTGTTACTTTATGCATGTTTTTACAAACCCGCCCTGTGTGGTCATCACGTTTTATGGCAGCATCACTGATTTCTCAGCTTGGAGCTCACAGTTGCATTGTTTTGGTTACTTCTAAGGAATTTGTTTAATTTTTAAAAAATGGTTTTAATAAATTGGTTGTTGGTTTGGCAGGCCGGATTTGAGCCTCTTGCGAGCCAGTTTTGGTCCACAGGCCTCATGGCTGACGCCTCATAATTAAAGTCTCTATACAATCATTAAGAAGTTGAAGCAAAAAGTTATTTTCAAGACCAAAATTTAATTTGAGCCAAACTTTGAAAGTAGAAGTAGTAGGAGAGGTACGATACTTACCAAACAATAATGTAATTATAACCAATAATGAACTAACAGTATGGTCATTTTCATAATTTTGAATAGAATAAAGCCAATAACTTCCCAATAATGTTGTAAAATATGTTTAGAATCATGATTGATAGTGCTGCAGAGTATGTCATGAATGATTATGGCGACTATGCCATCCATTATGCCCATTTTTCATAAGAATAAAATCAAAAAATAGGATATTGTAGTAGTTCATATGTTTGCATCTTGATCTGTGATATTTGTTTGCAGAAACTATAGACAGAAGTGATTTGATTGGATAATGGTTAACTTATGGCTGCATCTGATCTGGTGCCTTCCATTATTTCAGACCTGAAGAGTGACACCTGGTGGTCAGAGGGGGAAGCACAACAGTTTATTTATTTATTTTTTTTAACTGCAAAGGGCAGATCATGGAACTGAAGTTTACATATTTAATTTATGATTGGCAATTCGGTTTCATTGATTTTTCACGTATTGATAAACATTTCAGTTGGAAGTGACAGTCGATCTGCCGCTTCCTTTTCCCCGGGATTAAATATTCTCTCTGACCTGCGCGTCAAGCGTTTCTCAACGGGCGACAACCCGTTGTGTGTTTTCTCATTTTTAGCCTCGGCGGTTCTATTCTTGACTGTAATATGTTGGAAGCTGTTTAAAAAGAAGATGACACATTTCAAGAGGTTCATGCGAATGAATGAATTCCATCGAAAACATTTTGGTTTAAGTGCACTTCATTTAAAAAAAAAAAAAAAAAATCAATCGATGAAAAACTGTTTTATATAGTGCATCTGTTCAATTCTTTCTCTGTTTTGTCTTTTCCTGTCACAGGATGGAGTGATGGTGCTCAGTGCCACACATCGCTATAAGAAGAAGTACGTCACCACTTTACTATATAAGCCCATCTGATCCCAGACTCGCCTTATTTTTAATTATTATTCCAGCCTAGTGTGTACACAGAGTGTGCATTACTTTAGCGACTACTTTTTTTAGCTGAACCAGGATATAATCTCGGTCGTATTACACCTCTTAAATTTATCATATGATGGAGCTAATATATTAAAGATTAAATAAGGAAAGGAGTACTTAGAAAACGAATGGAGATTTGTTCACTATACTCTTCACAGTAGTTTACTGAAAGCAGTAAAGGTTTGTGTCAACGGATCAATTGAGGCAGCAAAACCTTATTATTACTCTGCTTTAAATGGTTACTGAAGTGACCTTAATCTTAGGGATTCAATGCTCCCCACTTTTTTTAATGATTTCATTGACACTAAAAAGATTTTGTGCACGGGAATCACAGATTATAAGTAAGCGATATATGTTGTATATCTTATGTATACCCATGTATTGTAAACATATCCACGCGTTGACCTAATCCTACGTAATCTGCCTTCCACGTTCACTTGACTACCCTCTGGAATTATCCAGTGATGTAATAATAGCTTAGTGTAATACAAAGGTAATAATAATGGGGTAGGGCACTGGCATGTTTGTTACCAAAACAAACACAATCATGAGATTGCAGATTGAAAGGTAGCGCTGGGAGAGGCACGCTCTCACACCTGCTGTCGTCTTTCCCACGGATCCAAACGAGACTGAAGAATGTCACGGCTTGAAAGAAGATGAAGGAAGACAAAAAAATGCACTGCGGTAGCTTTTCACTGTTTTTAATGTTCTTTGTGTTGACAATGAGAATATATTTAGTTGTATTTATGCAGCACTTAGTCGATCTTTTCTTTTAATTTATTAAAGTTTTATACAGGCGGGTGACAAAGAAAAACTTGCAAACTTCATTCTGACTGACTTTGTTTGCTGGAATTATTTCAAGCTACATTGATTGAATGATGGTTTTATCAAACGAGACATTTTTTTGACAAATATTATCAGGGTTTTTTTGTTTTGTTTTTTTTTTAAATAAAAAAAACTAGCCCAGCTCGAGGAAGCATTGTAATGCCAAGTTATATCACAGGAGGGTGTATTGAGTCAGTCTAGATTTTGGCTTGTCCTGCAGCAGCAAGGCAAACTCAAAAAGCCAGATCGGGAGCCCATTTACACAACTTTTCAAGTGAAAATGCATCGTTTTTGTATTCTCTTTTCAGAAAAGTTCCACATTTACATGGCAACATTTTAAAAACGATGTTGGAATGGAGAAACAACAGAAGTTGGCACTGTAGAGAAACCACACACATGCGCCCAGAGAACAATAACTTATGACCATTTTAACAACTACAAAACTACAAAGTCCCAGGAGATTATACACTGCAAGTCTGCCGTTGTTGTTGTTGTCCATCTACTCACAACGTGTCTAGAAGAACTATTTACTTCGGTCATGTTGCACATATGTAGCGTTTCGGAAACGTGTTTTCCAAGTTTCCACGAAGATTTGTTTCATTGTGGTGTAGACAGATGCAACAAATCTTTCAAGAGAAAACGGGGCCAGAAAATTACAGTAACTGGTCAACACTTCAAAAAGATAAATTAAATAACATATGCTGTCCTTTTAGTTTGTCACTTCCGCATATGTTTCTGCATTGTGTTGTCTTCTTTTCCTTACAGTTGTTTTCTGTTCTGTGGCCATGACGAAGTCACTCAACAGCCAATAATACTTCAACTGATTTCTATTTCTTTTTTTTTTTTCAACTCAAGCACTTGCAGCATGACAATGTATGAAAATAAATATCTTCTTTTTTTTTTTATTACATGTCATGACGTTTAGATTTACTGTTGCACTACACCATATTTATCTTTGCTGTTATATGGAGCGGATGCACTGATGTAAGAGTTGCAGCTGACAGTTGCTATGTCGATATGGCATCTTTTGTTTGTGCCATAAAACACTGCCAACCTCCAGTAGCTGTACGACATTCCCGTAAAAATAATGTTTCTGGGCAGGTTATGGTGGGTTTTTGCCAGAAATAGACCAAACAAGTAAGTTTAAGGCAGCCAATCACAACACTGGTAAATGGACCACCAGTGTGAGATTTATAATGACCTGCTACTGTTCCCGAAGAATGGAGGGGAATGTGTTTTATGTTTTAACAAAAAATACTATGACATGAACCACCGTTTTTACTGTGGCTAGGAATATATCCCCGAGATACGATTCCCACAAACAAATGAGCTCGTAATGTTAATTATTACAGAGTAGTGGAGGCCAGTAGATGCCAAGGTCTCATTTGTTTGTGTTCACTCTGCTGTTTTTGTTTTAGATCTCACTGGTCTGTTGATGTTACAATGTTTAACATTTAAATAAATGGCACAATCATTAAAAGTATTGTTGTTTCTTTTAAGCCATACCTGCATGTGTATACTTTTCACATTGACTCAGATTCATACCAAAAGTGAAGTTACTCATTTATAAAGTAAAGAGAAACGAGGCCGATTATGATAAGATTTCAGTTTATTTTTCAAGAACACGGTTTCTCTGTTGATACAAAGGCAGAAAAGATGAGCTGAAATGTTCCATTGTAAAACCTGATAGCATCCAACAGCAACAAATATCATTTACGGCCTGTGGAATAGAAGTTGACAATATATTTTATTGTAAAAACACAATCAAGTCTGGAATCCGGTCAGACCTTCAAACAAGATGACTGGTCTCACTACCATCCGTTGTATCACAAACCACTCTTGACACTAAATCCAGTCTTCTTCAGTTTTTATCCTCAAATCTGCTTTAGAAATTCACAATTTGGTTTAAAAATAATCCTTATTCATCTCATTTTACACTCATACATTACCCTCAGTCTCCAACCCTTTCTTTTTTTGCTCCAACTCAAACAGGTGTCTCACTGAAAAGAGTGAGATTGCAAGATCTTTCTAGCAGCAAGTGGTTGTAATTTAACACCAAATCTTTATCAGTCTTATGTTTTATGCACTTTAAATCATGCTGAAGGCAATATTTTATCTTTTTAAAAATATGTTCACTAATGTCAAGGCAAACAACTGTAGATTCATACTCATCTCTAATTAAAACAACAAATATATTGTCTGAAATTCATGAATATGCTGCAAATCATTTGCAATATTGTTCCGCACAACTTCAGCCCACTTGCTTTTTAGCATTTGTCTCCCAAACTCTTGAGTGCCCTGCCTAAGGTGAAGTGTGGCTATTGTTATCATTATCATATCATTCTTATATTTGTTATACCTGAGGTTAGTATTCAAATGTGTCTACAGAGCATATAACAAGACACACATTATATTTGATCTCATTTTGCCTTAAGGAATGTTCAACATATCAAGTATTAATACTCTTGCTACTCAGAGTACATCTGTAGCCCAATGTGCATCAAGTGAATAATTTATTAACCACTTTCTCAGTTGTTCATGACTATTTGACACTTGATTATACCACACATGCCTGAATAGGGCTTCTCTGTATTTTCTAGCAGCCTATAGCAACTGTAAGCATGGAAAACCTCCAGATACACGTCTCTGTGCTAATTGCGCTGTCCAAGTCCTTGTGTCTCATTTCCTTCAGCATTTCCTTCTGGGTGGTGTGCTGTGTTTCATCTGATTGTTCATCCTGCCTTGTCCCCTGCTGGTTTCGTAGTGTAGTTAGGGCTTGGCTGTCTGGTTTTCTGACCTGTTTACCCACATATGGTACGCTCCTGACGTACCCTGCTGCACCCTGCAAAATTCAAAACCTAGTTTTACCTGAACATCAACAAATAAATTCCATAAAAATTGTCAGAGTTGGTGTTTTCCTGTGCTAACATAACTCCAGTCTGCACATGAGCCAAATGGCAAAACTATCTAAAGTTGCTGTTTACTTTGACACCAAAGGCAAACACGAAGGTGCAACAGTCTTGAAGCAAAATCGTGTCCATGGTCAATCTCACATACAGGATAACTACCCAAGAGTCGTCATCCATCCACTCATCCAACTGTTACTCCATTTTAATAACACATGATTGCAAGGTGTGGAGGGTGGAGCCTGTTCTTTGTTGATAATGGGCACAATAAATGTACAATATACCCCCAACAGGTCACCACTATGTCACAAAACAGACAGACCATCCCACTCATATGACTGTGGGCATTTTAGAAATGCCAAGTAATCACACAAGCATGTTATATTATATAATGGAGTGTGCTAATTGCAAAAATATTTGGTTATAGAGGAAACCAGTCAGGAAGCAGACTCCAGTCAGAGAGGACATATTGGCTGGCAGGCCTTCTTCATTAACTTTCTCATTGTGGGGGCGAAGCTGGGGATCACTGCATCACTATCCTAGCCAGCATCCTGACATTTTCCTTCTAAAAAAAGTACCAGATGCAGAACAATTTTTTATTCGAAAGTATATGTATGCATATTTTGGGAGGTCGATGATTCAATATAAGAAGAGTCAGGCAATGAAGTTGTAGCCAACAAATCACAATGTAAATGACTTTTGATATTGCAATGATGGGGCTAATAAGGTGAGGTCTTAAATATGTCTTGGAATGTCCCTAAATACATTTTTCAGATTTCTGTCACATCAATTTCTTTCCAGGATAAATTTAAAAAAAAAAAAAGGGCTCTGCTTAGTTGAAGTGAAACTAAAACTTAAAAGGGTTAAAAAGAAACAGTTTGTTGGATCACACAAGTGTTTGAGGTCAGGAGTGGTGTTCAGAGTCTCAATTTATTCTTCATTGAAAGCAGCGTTTAAATAATTTCCATACAAATATGATCTGTTTTCCAACATTTCACACAGACTCCCACGTTTTTGGCGAATTGGATATAAATGATTCACATATCACTGAGGTAAATGTCTCTCGTAGGAACTCAGTGCTGACACACAAGTTTCCAAAATGTGTGAGAATGTACAGGTGTTGGCACATATGCCGATTACATTTCAAACCATATGACCCTGAGAAGAATGAAAAGCTGAGTGACGACAACATGATCATTTCGTATATAAAGGTGGCCGATGCGAGATTAACAACTACTCTGTGACCAACCTTTGAGCTGACAGGATGAATACCCTCCAGACCGTGTTTCTCTTGGCTATGTGCCTGTCGTCCGGTGAGTAGAATTTCACAAAAGCCTCTCGTCTGCACACACAATAAAGAATAGATGCTTGTCCTTGTGCAGGATAAATTGCAATTATGCCTTCTTATTGTGCTTCAGGACAGTCCTTGGACTACAAGGCACTCAATCAGTTCAGAAGTATGATCCTCTGTGTGATGCCTGATAGCTGGCCAGTTCTTGACTACGCCGACTATGGTTGCTTCTGTGGAAAGGGAGGCTCCGGCGCACCTGTGGACGATCTGGACAGGTCATTACTGAGCCTTAATCGCTTGGTTCTTAAACAACAGACAACAAGCTAGTTTGAAAATCGTTATATTTGCTTTTTGGGCCTATAGGTGCTGTCAGGTTCATGACCAGTGTTACACCGATGCCATGCAGCACTCTGAGTGCTTCCCCATCTTGGACAACCCATACACCGAGTTGTACCACTACAGCTGTGATGAAAACAACAAGGTGGTCTCATGTGGCAGTAAGTACAGCGCAAACGTAAACGCTTCTATCTTTTTGATCAAACGGTAGCAGTGCGCCCGCCATTTACGATAGTTGCAGACAGATTTCAGCTCTCTATATTGTGTCTTCTCCAGGCAAGAACGACGAATGCGAGATGTTCATCTGTGAGTGCGACAGGAAGGCTGCTGAGTGTTTTGCCAGATCACCTTGGATCCCCGAACACGAGCACCTCCCCAGTGACCAGTGCAAATAAACTATCAAGATTCTTGACTATGGATCTTGGTCATTAATGTAGCACAAAAGTGGCAGAGAAATGCATCATCATTCATACATTCGAATAGACTTGACCAAATCACATAGTTTGGGTATTAAGGTGCATTTTCTGAAGCAGTTACAACGTTGAGCCATATGATCATGACTGAATGTGCTGTTTGTCTTATTAGTTTTAAATCCCAATCTTATTGTAAGCTTTCCTTACTTCTTGTATACATCCTGATAATAGTTACTAAACATTACCCACATTGGGGACACCGTTCAACTCTGGCAAACAAGGAAAGCAGGAAAATGACAGACAAAAACTTTAGCATCTATTGCAGATACTAACAAATAAAATAATTTTTGTCCCATGACTAGTATAGTCTCCTTGTGAGTTTTTTCTTCCTACTCCAGTTACCTGAACTGGTGTCTACAAATTGACCGTGTGTGAAAATTTTTCTGTTTGTCTTGTTATGGCCCGTCCAGTGTGCACGGTGCCTTTGATCCACCGTCAGCTGGAGTCCAATAAGTCAGATAGAGCAGACATAATGAAGGATATTGGCTCTATTCTGTGCAGTGACAGGTAAATCAAGCCATAATTAATTAATAATCACCAACTCTTCCCAAATATCATCCGCTTTTTTGTGAAAATTGGTTTATCAACTATATATGTGTGAAGTTTGCCGAGTGTGAGGGGCAAACACAATGCAGCACATGCAAGACCAGGAGGTGGTTCTCACGCTCTACGTGACCCTGTGCACTAGGAACAGCCGACCGGCAAAGCCTTCCCCAGAATTCACATAAAAAGGAGCTGAATGTTTGAAAGAGTGCCACTGGGTAACCAACCTTCCAGAATGAATTCCCTCCAGACCGTGTTTCTCTTGGTGTGCCTGTCCTTTGGTGAGTACGCCATAAAAACAGCTGTTCATCTGTGCACAGAATCTTGAGTATGTGTCAGTAATATATTGTGCCCTGTTACTGCACTACAGCTCAGTCCTTGAACTACAAGGCACTGAACCAGTTCAGAGACATGATCATATGCCTGAACCCTGATAGCTGGCCAGTTTTGGATTACGCCGACTACGGCTGCTATTGTGGACTGGGAGGCTCCGGCACTCCTGTGGATCAGCTGGACAGGTCACCATTGTGCCTCCATGCTTCATGCTAAAACACTATCAAACAGCGTATATCATGTATGCTTTAACAATTGTCATGACTTTCGGACCTGCAGCTGCTGCCAAGTTCATGACCAGTGTTACAGTGATGCCATGCAGCATCCTGAATGCTGGCCCATCTTGGACAACCCATACACTGAGTTTTACGACTATAGCTGTGATAACAACAACAGGGTCGTCAAGTGTGGGAGTGAGTATTTTCTGAATGTTGCTGTTCAAACTGTATTAGCTGCTGGCTTTCAAATCACAGAGTCAAAAAACGGTTCTGTACTTTGATTTCTTCAGGCAAGAACGACGAATGCGAGATGTTCATCTGTGAGTGTGACAGGAAGGCTGCTGAGTGTTTTGCCAGATCACCTTGGATCCCCGAGCACGAGCACCTCCCCAGTGACCAGTGCAAATGAAGCCTTTTACAAATAACTCTACTTAATAAACTAATTTATGTCGAAACCTCTGTCTGTTACAGAAATTACTTATTTCACATCCACACTTTGCATGTGGACAGGGATAAACATACAAATGTACAAATTACAGTTCAAATTAGTTGAAATTCATAGACAATCCTCAAGCTAACTCACATACATTTAGTTCGTCTGCCATTACTTGCTTATTGGTCACTAAGCTGAAAAAAAAAGTTGTTGCTCCTGCCTAATGTGTTTCTTTCAGTAAGCCCCTCCGTTAGCACAGCTCGCCTTTTGCGATCACAGCTGTGGCAGCAGCCCACTGGATCAGTCTTCAGGCCATTGTTCAGACAACACAGGCATCAGCACTGTAAGCACCAGCAGGCTGTCCGCTGGCCACTCGCCAACTGTGCCTGCTGCGAGCTAAAAGATAAAATGAGAAATGATGACAAATGCAGGCAAAAAAAGAAATGGATATTTACGAGTGAAAAGTCATTCTCTCACCCAATGCCTTGTTTGTGAGCAAATTTTAGGCAAAGTGTCATTTGTCCTGTAGTTTTCATTAGAAGTTTATTTACTTCTAGAAAAAAAAAAAAAAAAACCTGACACAGAAACCGTCAAGTGTGCCTGTTTCCAACTGACTTACAGTTAACAAAGTCCAGATCCAACATGTGACACATGTTGAATTCAAGTAAAACATGCTTCAGGCTATCAGCACATTACACGTGTGGGAGCCTCACATGCACCAGATATCACTCAGCTGGGACAGTTCTCAAAGGTTGTCAGCCCTGGGGGAGGCAGGGGAAAGAAAGTAAGAGAAAGGAGAAAGGTGACTAATGAAACAAGAGAAGCAGAGAGAGACACTTTCTCACTGTAGACTGCCACAGTATCTAATAATGGTCCCACCCCTGGCATGTAAACAAACGTGAGCTTTATCCCAGAGTACATGCTGGCCCCACTGCTGCCATGGCTACGTACTGTTTGCTTCAGCTGACAGGTACAAAGACAAGAATGAACACATCCCGACTCAACTCTTGGCGGTGGCTGAAGGAGTGTCTCACTCACACCATGTGCACTACTTTCCCCAGATGATCATTTAGTTTGTTGATATACTTTGTCTGGTATGTGTGATGACATGGATGAAATGTCACACCGGAAACTGGAGTCTGAACCAAGACTGATAACGTCAGTGTCAATGTACATTGAAAGATTATGTTTGTGGATTCATTGTGTTGTGCAAATGGAAAACCGATTAGAATATCTATCTATCTGTATAAAATGATTCCTAAGATATTCACCTTGCTAAGTGAAAATGTCTTTTTGCTATGTCCCTTTTTTTCTGTGTATCTAAGCTATGTCAGGCAAAAATGCACAAAATGGCATTTTTGTGCAGTTTATCTTGATCTGAATGGTTAGGACTTAAAGACAAAGAAAAAGAAACAAACTCTTCATTTTTCAAAAGACGTTTATTGAGAATATTAATGCATAATGCATTGTTCACATTCAAGCAGGGTATTCCATCCCAGGAGGATGAGCTGTTTGTATGAACTGACAGAACAGCTTCAAATCTTGTGAAACAAGAGATCGCAAATAGTCCAAACCCCACAAGAACACTTTTTCTACTTTTCTGTTAAATAACACATCCATCATTTATCTATTTTCATCTTGAAGCCTAGTCCGACTATCATTAGTGGCAGTGCAAGATACATGATAAACAGAAAGACTGAAAACAAAAAGGTAATGTTGAATTGTTGATAATTGCTCTTGTAAGGTATCGGCTGACTTCTCTGGACTACTTGGTTAAAACTGAAGTTTTACACTCTGTTTTGTCCTTGTTTGTTGAACTCCTCTGAACCAGTCTGATGTTGAGCTGGGCACCTTGGTAACTAAGTTGAAAGGCCAACCAGGAGGACGACACTTTGAGAGATTGGCGTAATACCGGCTCCCAATGCTTTCAGTTGCATTTGGACCATCGTTGTCTATGTGCAATCTGTAATTCTGGCCTCTGTTGTCATCCCAGTATAGCATGGAGCCGACGCTTGGTCTGAACGACACGCAAAACTCTATCCGTTCTTTTGCATCTACATTCTGTGGTAAGCTTATGTCAAAGCTAAAAACATCCACGTCCGAAGAGCCGAAGCGCTGCTGTTGCACAAACATGCACGGAATGTCACGATGGCTTCGCCAAGAGTCGAAGGTCACTCTCACATGCGCAGCACTCCCAGTACCGTGATGGGAAGCGTACACTTTGCCACTGAAGGAGTTCTCAGAAATGATGCAGCTCTCTAGTTGTATGTGCATTTCTCGCAACCGTGTGACGAAATCTTTAAAGTCCAGTGTTGGCTGAGGGAAGCCCAGCTGCAGTCTGTGGTGCTGAAGTCTGCTCGGGATACACAGTTGTGGTTTGGCCCTTGTCACCAGGGTGGAGATGGGAGATGAGAGTTCAGGGACAAAGAGGCGTACGGCGGTGAGTGCCAGTCCCTTGGTATCTGCAAACACCACGCGCTTCTTGCTCATGCCGCTGCTGTACCTGCGGAGGCAGCTCCGTAATCCAGAGGGCGAGTGAGAGGAGGCATGTGATGAGGAGGATGTGGAGGAAAGGTGTGAAGAGTGAATGCTTCCCTGCTGTGGATAGTCGGCTGACTGAGACAATCGTGTGGGAGTCAGAGGAGATATGGACAGCAGCTGATAGAGAGGCCGACGCTGGGTCAGTTGCTTTGCCAGGTCAGCCGTTATTCCAGCAGTGTTGGGTTGACTGAAAGCATGAAGAACCCTGAAAAAACATTACAGGATCAAAGTAAGTTTTCTGTACACATATTTACACTGCCAAGGAGGTTATGTTTTTGCCGGGGTTTGTCTGTCTGTTTGTTAGCAGGATTACACAAAAACTCCTCACGGGATCTTCCTATAAAAATTCAGAAGATGTGTCTTGACCCAGCTTAGATTCCATTAAATTTTGAGAGTGATCGGGATAACCACCTGGATACAAAAAATAATCAAAGATCCTGTTTTTCCCCCTTACTTATCATTGAGCCGTTTAAAAAAAAATCATATCTCTTTGAGATCATATCTGATTGACTTGTAAAAATTCAGTGATCTGTAGGATGGTCATATCTAGTAGGGTGCAACATTTCATCTGGATCTGATCCAGAACAAGGTCAGGAAAAAAATCAGTAAATTAACATTGGAAACCCCATTTACGAGTTTCAAAAATCATAACTCTTTGAATTTTGTTTAGATTCTCTTGAAATGTGACAAGTGTATTTAGCGTATCATTGCCCTGAATTGTGCCAAATTTCATCTGGATCTGATCCAGGTTAACGATATGGCGACACTTTGAATTTGGGAAATTTTAACAATTGAAAACGTCATTTGGCAGAGGTCTGCGCTCTCAGAGTGCTTTTCTCATTCTTCCTATTATATTTTTAGTGGCATGTCAGCGTATACTTTTTACAGCGTAATCCGACCAAAAGGAAAATCATCACCCACCTTGTGCAGGTCATTTTTGGTCCGTGTCAAAGCTTGTTGACTTTCCTAGATCTTAATCCTGATCCAATTTCCAGACTTCCCCAGATGGCAGCAACACACTCAGTATGATCTGTAGATTGAAAAGTTTTTAGCAGACAGTCAAGATAAAAAAAAAGTTGTGTAACAGATTTGTACGGCCAAGCAACTAAAATAAACGGTGACAAATGTGTTTATTGTAATAATATACTCACAGGTTGTAAAGCACCATGCGTTTTATCAGATCAGTGACGGACAGAAGGGAAATGAGGAAGCCGAGACTGTGGTTGTAGTTTCTCTCTGCTCTCTCTGTAGCTTATGTGTTGAGTTTTTGAATGAGGCTGCACCTCCTGTGCCACTCAATTTGCATGGGGGTGTATTGTAGCCAATCAAGCAAAGCAGCTGTGTTTATGTCCTGCCCCTGAAGGAATGCTGCATGAAAGCCTTCATCTCATGTGTCTCCTTAAATGGATGTGGTTTTGGAAAGCTTAAGCGTCATGTTTCTTTGAAGGGGAATTCTGGATACTACTTGGTGTTTGAGTTTAGGAAAATGAAACCGATACAAGAGACAACTACTGTGCAAGCACAAAAAAAAAAATGAAAAGCTCTGATCATACTATGAGTGTAGAAATAAACAGTTGGGGCCAAGACGTGGCCAAGACTGTAAAATGCGTCTGATTATTCATCGTTCATCTGAACTTAGTAGTGTACTTGGGTCAGACAAAGAGAAAAGACTTCTGTGCAACAGATTGTTGTGATAAATGTGTGAGTACTTACTTCATACATACTACTGACTATTTAACAGTGTCAGTCAGAAAGGTATCATTGTGTGTTGCTAAATGTCTCTCAGTTTAGCCTGTTTGAATAATCGTTTGTTATATGATCATAATGTTGGCATTGAGCTCTCAGCACTGTGTGGGTCAGTCTAATGAGCATGTCATTTTCATATGAAAAGGGAAATCTTCTGTTGCACTTTGTGTGTCCGTTTACACAACAATGGCAATTGGAGGTACTGAAAACACAACCTTTTGAAAATGGCTCTCCACACTCCGACTCGATCTCCTGGTAGACTGGGGAAAACAAAACTTCTCTGAAATAGTGCCACTACGCATGTGTCCCACGGCTGCTGTGAATAGGTGTTCCGCACATAAATGAGTATATCAATAACAACGATGGAAACCTCCAGGGTGACATGACTCCAAGTCTGTATTCTCCTGAGACTTGGTAGTTTTATAACCAAGAGTCACCCAGAATAGCAAAACAACTTTGTCGTCTTTCCATACAAATGTCCGTGTACTTACCGCTGTCAATGTTGATAGTGTATTGTTCTCTGTGCATGTGTGTATTTGGTTTCACTACAAAAACAATCTACAGCATGAAGTTGTGGCTCAATATGCTAATAACGTTGTTTTTCGGCATTTGCACCATTTTCAAAACATGTGAAAGCAAAACTGCCAAACCGAATGTGAAAGCATCATGGCTGAAGGAACACCACTATGTTCAGCAGTACAAAAAGCTCTGCTAATAGGTTGTAATTCAGTCTACCTTATGTAGGATCAAAACAATGTCTGAATTGTTGAACACAGGTTCAGATTTTCATTAGTTTGCCAGGCAGCAAAAACAAAATCTATGCCAGTGTCTTAATGTTGAATTAAGTTCAGGAGGTAAGTGAGCGACAAAATCAGCACTGGTTTGTGTTGGTTACGTAATATAGTAGATCAAGTATTAGAGTCACATTAAGTCTGATGAAGTGGAAATTTGTAGTTATAGATCCTGGTTTCCAACATTGAGTACAGCCAATGATGTTATATAATGTCAGTTATGTTGCTCAAGTATTTGCTTTTAACAACCCTGGAACTATATTTGCTGTTGCATATCTGGCTGTTAGTCACAATGTATACAAAGCGGTGCACACCTTGGATTATATATTCTTTAACTTTTCAATCAAGAGTATCACATCTTCCTGAAATTAGATCTAGAAACAGTGAGGGATCATCTTTGATAGGTCTTATACTTTTTTTTTATTTTAAATGCAAATGTGACAAAAATGTAAGCAATACTCTCCGGTAATACGGGGAGGTTATATCTAGAAAGTGGCTGTAGATACTGTGGGCATTAACAACCGGAGGAGTGGAGACGAATGACAAATCTTCCTGTAAGGCGTCCCAGTAGAAGCAGCCAGCCAGATGAATCATGCATGCGAGCACCTAGCAGATATACGTGAGAAACCGAGACAGCAGAACGAAGCCAGGCGAGCAGGGACCCCAGGCTACAATGGCACCTGAGGAACCACTCAACAACCCCGTCATCCGAAGAGACAGGCCGTAGCCGAGCACTGCTCCAAAGTGTGGATGTGTTGACAAAATGGACAAAAGACAATGAAAGCTTTTTGGCATTTTTCAAATTAATGGAGTGGTTATCTCTGAAGGGTCAGTACATACAGTATTGTAATGTGAATTCAGGTGATACTATTACCTGACATTTAAACTTCGTCACACAGAATGTGAGCTACTGAAAATGTAACTTTTATAAAGCAACTCACAAGGTGGAACTTTTCCAAATGCTCCGACTCCCTCTCTAAGTGAGGGTTTGACCCAAACCATAATCTTTGATGCTTCACAGTGACTACTAATGTATAACAATTTAGTTACCCTATTAAGACATACTAGAAATGTTCTTCTGTGTTACAGTGCACATGATCAGAGGTTTTTATGTAATAGTATTAAATAGTAGTTGTAACATTTTTCGATTATTTAAAGTTATCCAGAGATAAAAGAAAAATGGTAAAACACAATCATTGTTCATGTGATTCTGTCAGTCATCATCCTTTCCCATAAATTCCCAAAGTCTTGCCCAAACCTCACCTATGTCAAAATGGAAACAAATGACATAAATGACAAATATGATCGCTTCCATGAAAAATGGCGAAACCTTACAAATAAGTGACGCCTAGATCGGAGCCTGACACAAATTTTCACATACATACATCCAGGCGCATTTAGATGGTGCCTGAGGAAAAACAGAAACAGTGTTGCCACCAATGGTCTTAAATTGCTCAACGTTGTTTCTTGTAACTGACATCAGCAACTCAAACTGTCACCTTCTGCTTGTTTACAGCTAGCTACTGTTAAGGTTTGAAGAATTTTGAAAGTGTGAGCTTCTGTCAGTAATGCCTCAGAGCAATAAATACAAATCTTTAAGACAATGTCGCTTTACATTTCATTGAGTGTTTTACAACAATTTTAACTGAGATAATAAATTCCGATCATACTCCTTTTGCATTCATTTAATTGCACAAACAGTTTAACAGATCGTTGTATTCAACACATCAGTTGCCCAATAGATTGCAGACGTGACACGGTTACACACAACTCCTTGTCCTACCGGCTCAACAAACAAACAAAAAAAAAAAAAACAGTTGAGTTCAGACATTGTGTTCTAGGTAAACTTCATGTGCAGCACATTTGCCATCTGCAGACACGCACAGAATCAGGTCTATGACTGTTATGACGTCGGCCACTTGTATCACTGCTTTTCGATGCCAAAGGGTTGGTGCATCCTTCCTGCCAACTTTTACAGGTGAAGTCAGGTCACCTAATGAAGCAATGCGTAAGATGCATACCTCCCGCTGCAGTCAGTTCATTTGTCTACGCAATGTCTGATAAACAGTCATACGACAGCGTCTCCTTTTTTGGTGCCGTTAAGTCCCATTTTCTTGATTTGCTCTCTGGAGGTGTGTATTCACATCTTATTTAGATCACATCCACACAAATGGCCCTGTACAATTTCAAGTGTAGCAGTCAGTAAAAGTACACGAGCCTTCTTAACACACTAACGCCAAAGGATCCTTTACATGATGTTGGTGTAGGTGTTCTGGATAAAAAAGCCATTTTCAGCTTTATGCAAATTAACCATGCGAAATACACATTATTGTCAATTAAACTCCCACCCCCCCCAAAAAAAAAGAAAACGC
>OMNM01007261.1:1484-15003 GCA_900302745.1 Parablennius parvicornis
TGCTCTTATCTCCCTCTAACACACACACACACACACACACACACACACACACAGACACTCTCTCACACACACACACACACACACACACCAACCATCTGGTGGCAACAGTCACAGAAATATATCTAAATATGTGCACATGTACACAGTCACCAAACATTCACAGACAATTAAAAGAAGTACACCGTGGACACTGAAATTATTACAAAAGGCATGCCTGATTAAAAAACAAAACAAAACAAAAAAAAAACTAAAGTGCTGAAGTTTTAACAGAAGAGAGAAAAAAAGACTGATGGGCAAAAAAAAAAAGAGGAGGGAATGATGTTGAACGTCTTTCAGTCACTTACCCAAAGATCTGGACGTCCCCCTTTATCCCTCCGTTTCTCTCTCTCTGTCTATCTTTAGGTTTGTTGTGTTAATTTAAGATCTTCTGAGATGTTTGTACTGTATGTGAATGTGAACGAGGTTTTATCTGACAGAGGCCTCGTTCAAACAACATTCCAAGTGAAAACGCTTGATTTTTGTATTTTCGTTTTGAAAACAATGTCCGTTTAAATGGCAACGGTGGAAACACTGAGACGGATGTAGTTAGCATGTTGGGCCAGGAGATGGCGCTCTTGGTTGTTTGTATAAATAAACCACACGCGCACAGAGAGAACAATAACCCACAAACATTAACGGTGGTAGAGTACGGACAATCGTGATGACAGACGACAAATTGGATGCTCGTAGGGTGACCTAACAGGAAAAGTAACAATACGGACGATAAAACGAGAATATGGAACGGGCGTCATGCCGCTCTGGAGGCCGCCATGTTTGTTATTATACATCTACTCACGCGTGGGCAGAAGAACTCTTTACTACGGAGCCCGAGTGCTTCGAGAAATTCTTGCAATCATTCGTTTCCACGACAATAGAGCCAGAAAGTTCCACCTTGGGAGCCATCTTAAAAACGTTGAGGTTTCAGTGGTTTTCAGGCACTTCGTCATGGAAACCAACTTCCAAAACACAACAAAGGTTTTCTGTTTTCACTTGAAGGTTTTGTTGTGTGAACGAGGTCTGAGTGACGCGACATTTATTTAACAAGTGTCTGTAAAATGAGCTGAAAACAATGTGTCTCAATGCCCAGAATCTATTTTCACTTTGAGTCTATGTACACGTGGGCTGGTGTTTCCCTGCATGTGGTCCAGAGAGGCAGAGGGAAGAAGGGTGCCATCCAGCTGGAGGCAGTGTCAGCTGTTGGCACCAAGGGGCAATGCCAGGAAAGGTACCCACCTGATGAAGTCCCCGTTGGGGTCGGTGCGCCGGCCGAAGCCCACGGGGCAGTAGCAGTGGAAAAACTGCTGGAAGAATGAACTGCAGGACAGCCACATCCAGCTGCCTGCGTTCACACTCCAATCTGCGTCCAGGAGCAGCTCCTCGAAGACCTGCAGCCACACAAAGGTCACAGAATTGAGTGTTTCCTGGAGGAATCAAGCATCTGATGTGTGCATTGGTGGTAATCAATGAGAGAGAGTGTAGAGCCGGGGTGTCAGACATCATATCACAATACTGGCAATGATGCCGTGAAAGACTCTGGCAAACTAGCATTAGCATTAGCCTCAAAGATCCCAGACTATCCCAGACTAATGTGTGCCACATCGCATGAAATGTGTAGTTTTTGCTGAGAAATGTTTATGAAAAATCAAAAACCGATATTGCATCTGGATTTTGTGAAGTTTTCATGAATTGTTCATCTCAATGTTTATACTTGTATTTTTGTTGAACAATATTAAAAATGTTAGTAATCACGAATGTTCTGTGTAGCTTTTAACTCCACCTGCTCCTAATATGCCGACCTATGATAGACATTATAAAATTAATCTTATGAGGAAAAACAAAATACAATGAAATAAACAGATTTTGTTATTAATTTTTTTTAAATGGGATGTTTTTGATGCGAGGAGGCAGTAACACTGGAATTCCAGCTGGGATCAACAGATCAAAAAAGCCTCATTACATCTGGCTTCATGTCACTTTTTGACCCTAAGATGTCGGCTCTTCCTGTCACTGTGAAGCAGAATTAATCAGCCGTTGGATTGTTTAGACCAGGAGTCAAAAACTTGTGGCCCCCTGAACCTTTCACAAAATCATACCTAAATTATCTTTTTTTTTTTTTTTAAATCATCTATGTGCACAAAGTCTTAAAAAAAAAAAAAAAAAAAAAAGGCCACGCTGAACTGACCAAAATGGGGGAAAAATAGCAAAAAAGTGAAGAAATGGGAAAAAACCTGCTAAAAAACCTTTTAAAAAAAACAACAACCCTCGGGGATGGAGTAGGATTTCAAAAACAAAAAAGGTTAAAAATGGAGGACAAAAAGACAAAACTGCTTTAAGAAGTGCTAAAAATGGTTAAAACAGCTAAAATGTAAAACGTGTAAACAAAAATGCTGAAAAAGGTTGAAACCTCTAAAACAGACACAAAATCAGCTGAAAATGTAATGAAATGTTTAACATCTTAAATTGTCATTGAAACTTCTTACATGCAACATAAAACAGTTTATGTTCATGTATTCAAACACTAGATGAAACTTTAAGAGCTGCGTTGGACTCAGTTTAAGGGTTAAATGTGTTTTGTGGCTCTGGTTAAAATTGATCTGCTGGAAAGTGACAAAATAGACCTCGTGTTTCTTGGTCATAAAGGCTGCAGAGCTCAGGTTTAGAGCATGGTGAGGCAGGTTGGTTTCACGCTGCCGGTGATGTGTTGCAATAAGCCGTGGAGGCCCACCTTCATGCCTTCCTCCCAGCTAATCCACAGGTCGCCTCTGGTGAGGAAACAGGCCACGGCGTGCCTGGCGAGGTGGTGGATCCAGCCCTCCTGTCTCAGCTGAGTCATGATAGCGTCGATCCAGGGAAAGCCCGTCTTCGCCTCCGCCCACTTGGCGAACGCCTCGGGGTTTTTGTCCCAGGGGATGCGGACACAGATGGGATTGCCTTCCATCTTGTCGAAGCGTGGGTTGTTGGTGGCGGCCGTGTAGAAGAATTCACGCCACAGTAACTGGCCGTACAAGGAGAGCGGAGGAGAACTGTTCTTCTTCACCTGCGGAGGAAAACGAGGGAAATCAGTCAAAAACACATTTATTTCAAAACACTGCACGTTTAACGTCGACTCAGTGCAGAGAGCCAAACTCACTTCACTTCAGCCGCCACATGGTGACCAAAATCATCTTGAGTCGTCATATTGACATTTCAATTCAAACTTTCAAGTTTTTCTTTGTTGTGGCACAGAGTAAATGCGATTGAAATGTCGATATTTTCACAAAAACCAAAGAATTACTAGAAAAAATGCCCACAATTTTAACATAAAGAGAATTTTAATGAAAACCTCTGGTGCATGTCCAAACTCCTCCTGCAGCTGTTGCATTCTGGGTGTTTTTAACAGACTCCCTCTGACGGGGTGGCTTTGAGGCTAGTTTGTTAGCAACCAGGTAGCCATCGTTCATGGCAGCATCACGAGAGTGTTGTGTCTGCTACGCTTAAGAGATTTATTTAAATACAGTAGAAAAGAGGCGAGGACTGACCTTGCGGTAGAGGTCGGTGAGCTTGAAGTAGAAGAGGCGGCAGGAGAGGCAGCCGAAGCGCAGGTAGGGGCTGAGGCCCGTCGGGCTGGCCAGCAGCGAGTTGGCGTTCATCCTGGGACGCTCAAAATTAGCAACCCACGCCTGGAACGAGAGGAGGGCAGAGGAATGAGCGAAACAAGACACTCATTTTAGAAAAGTACTTGTACTTCCAGTCAGCTTGAGCATCAAATCTCAGCATTTCTACTTACGGTGACCTTCATGTGGTCCTACAACTTTTTCATGTTGAAATCTGCAATTAGTTTCTGAATGAAATGAAACAACACTATTGTATTGTTTAACTATGTTCCCTTAAAGTTAACTTTGTAAAACCTGTACTTTCTCCCACTCAGGCTTACACGGACTTACATGGAAAGCCTTACATGTTACACTTATGGTCCCGTACTAAAACTTATTTCATTATTTTAATCAACCTCCATTTCACTCAAGATAAATCCAGTTCAAATATATGTTTTAATGAAAAGAAAAAATCCTTTTTTATATAGTTTCTTATGTGAAAGGTTAAAGTGATGCTTTGAAAAAGCATCATCGTGCCCCTCATGCCATATCTGGAGTATAAATGTTTTCTGAAACTCTACAAGGTTCTAAATATGATCAATTGTTCCTGTTAATTCTAAAACTGCTGGTTGTGGGGTTGTGTAACAGCAACTCTTTCAGCCATGCAGTGCTGACCTTCCTCTCCAGATGGCGCTCTATCCTGGTCAGGGCCTCGGTTTCTCCGCCCGGCCACACGGCTGTCGGCAGGCCCTCCGTGTCAAAGCCTAGAACAACAAAACATGTTTATTGTGAGACTCGGCTTGTTCCCCGTTGGGTTACAGCGGTCAGCGTTCCAATCTTAAAAACCCGGGCGGACAGCAGACGGGACGCCCCACCTGCTCCCTACGAAGCTCGACCACCACCTTTACCTGGCTGCTCGGCCGGCCACTTCCACTCATCCAGAAGCTGGCTGCTGACTTTCCTTCTCTGGAGGTGGACTCACACCCACGTGCCAAACAATTACAGAACCTTAGTTTCTGCTGCATAACAACCTTCGTCTGTGTAAAAAGTGAGTAATCATCACAACGTCATTCTGGCAGCGGCGCTGCTCCTCTGTCGAGGGAACCGCCAGCAAACACCAAAGCTTCCAGCCGTCCTGTGGGACTCCACAGCTGAGCCACATGAGCTTTTTCCCCTCATGTTCCAACAATCCACCGGAAGCTCCTCGCTCCCCTAAAGTACGCACCTTTCCCTCCATGTTTTACTCCGACCACTTCAAATCTCTGTGAAGAGTGAAAGTTAAATGTTTACTCCGGCTTTGATCAAGCAGAAATCTTTTTAACGTCATACAGCTACGACTGTGAAGAGGTATGAGCGCTATGCAAGAGCAGTTCTCAAAGCTAGAGCTCCTCAGACTTCCACTTCAGTCCCTGACTGGCTCCACGGTGTTTGGGCCGAACACAGGCACACACGCCCGCCGTCAGCACCAGGGCACCGGCACTTTATCAGGTGGGGCGATGTCTGCAATATGTGTTTTTCTGGTTTAGTTGAAAATATAATAATTCAGGGCCTGTTTTCAAGTGAAAATGCAAAATTTCCATTGCGTTTTGTGTCTCCATTTCCACAGAGCCACTGAAAACAGTTTCCGAAGAGGAACTTTTCAAAAACAACTCGGTGTATTTTGTAGACGGCAGAAATGCTGCTACTGGTCATGTTCACCATGGCCTCAGTAACTAGTAGTTGTGCACATGCTCAGTAGCAGGACAATAACTACAAGTCAATATTATCTGGAACTTGGTAGTTTTATTTTGACAGTCGCCGTCATAACAATCCAACTTAGTCGTCTGTCCACGAGAAGGTCCGTGTTCTCTCAGTGTTACTGTTTAGAGCGGATTGTTGTCTGCTGCATGCGTGTGTGGCTTCATTACTAAAACAACCAACAGCACCAACTAGTGGCCCAACATGAAAATTTTCAAAATGTTACTGCGTTAAAAACTAAACTTTTCTGTGAAAATGCAAAAACCACATATTTTGACTTGAAGTGTCGTGTGGACGAGGCCGGACAGAAGCAGGACGGCGGCGCTCCAGGACCAGGATTGAACACGACTCATCTTCTGGTGTGTGTGTGCAGAAACACTGCATGTGCAGTAATTTGCATTTCAGCAAACTTTATTTTTTCCCTGTTTTCACAGAGAAGGAGACCAATGCATTTAACAAAGTTCCAATTTGTATCTGCACATGCTGGAGCACCTGTGGGAAAATTCCATTTCATATGGAGCTCAATGGTCAAATGACCTTTTTCCTCGCATCGCCTCAAAGCCTCTCTTGGCTGCTAATTGGCCGACAGGCTGCACAAGGTGTGAGCAATGTCTGATCTGTAAAGACCATCAGGAGCAGTCGTGAGCTGCAGATGGTGGCGGCACGGCTGAGACGATGAACAAACTGGTGGAGTTCTATGAATGGAAAGAAGACATCTGGACCGTGCGAGGATTAGAAGGCTTTCTGGTTAATTTAGGGGACGGATCCCAGCCTGAAGGAGCTCGGACATCTGCACCGGCACGTTAAGACTCGGACGCCTAATGACTCCTGCACGGGAGTGAGTGGCAGATGGCGCCAGATTAATGAGCCTGTTGCTTTCTGTGAATGGAACCAGCACATTGGCACTGGCATGTTAGACACCTTAAATATCTCCCACACAGTCGTCTCCAGATGAATGAGAGCGTGATCGTCCATCAGTGGAAACCATGTGGACACTAGCTCAAAGTGGATGAACATGTCAGCTGATTCATCTCATCGGGTTTAAACAAGATGTGCCTTTAAATAGAAGAACTGGATTGACATGTCAAAGTTAACGCCGGCAACTTTACATTTTGTTTACATCTTGGCCTTTAATTCATCACGAGTTGAGTTTCATTGAAAAATGTAAAGTGTTTATTATTTTTGAGGAATTTTAGGTTCCTCAGCTTTGGATTCTCTTGGGAATATGAAAAGATTGATCTGTTTTAGCCAGAGAGGCCTGAGAGTTGTTTTCACACTTCTACTTCTCATGATTACTAAAATAAAAAAAATCTGCCTCCTGGAGTTTTTGTAAGTTGTTAAAGAGTTAATTTCTCTTTGTTTTTTTTCACCCCCTCGCTGGTCAGACTTGTTCCAGGTCCAGAGCCAAGCATTTCCGTTGAAAGTAAATGTTGACTGAATCTTTACTACTTTGTGTAAAATACACGAAATAGATATCAATTTTTCAAATAAAGGAAACACTCCTGTTGTTATTAAATGATCCGTCTTATTTTTAAATGTATATTTATGATTGGATTGAATTAAGTTAATATATGTTAAATATCGCAAGGTATGTTTTACTCGATTACTCGATTAATGGATGGATTATTTGACAGAATACTCAATTACCAAAGTATTCGATGGCTGCGGCCCTGCTTTCATATTTCTCATGGAAGACTACAAACCAAGCCTTGCAGTACCACCAGTAGCCATGGGGGGCAGTGTTGAGATTAGATCAGAACGAGAGAAAAGGCCCTTTAAACAGAGGTTGTGAGAGAAACAACCGGCGACATCATCAAAGTAATGGTTGGGATCGAATGGTGTGAGCGACTGCAGGAAGCTGGGATCGGCCAGAATGTCCAACACCAAGCTTCTCAGGTAAAAAGCTTCTAGACTGAATAGAGGTGTTTTGTTTTACTCACCCAGCTCTTCCAGGGACGGGACTCCATACTTGTCTCCGTGGTCTTCAGAGACGGGAGTGACACAGCGACCCATCAACGTGTCCGACAGCGTCTCAGCGGGCATCTCCGGAGGATCTAGACGACTGATGAGCGTCTGGAAACGCTTGTAGGTGAGAGGAGGCTGTCCACCGTTCAGCTCGATGATCCTGGAGGGAGACCGTCATCAAAACTCTGCCACACATTTTCCCCTTTAAGACCGCGTCTGGTGAAAATGCATCGTTTTCGCTTTTCAGAAAAGTTTGGCATTAACCCGGCAGTGGTCTGAAAGTGACGTCATCAGAATGCCGGGCCATGGCGTGGCGCTGTTCGTCGTTACCTTCGCCAACGAAAGCTGGGCGATCGATGAAATTTGGTGAACAACGGAGTTGGCCGGCAAAGTTATTTATCTATGTATATAACCAACTTTTCTCAAAAACTACTCATCTGAATTGCAGGATGATTTGTCATCATCTAAATATCAATTATATTTTGGGATGTTAACGGCAAACAGTTTCTGAATAAATCCCCAAAACTGCAGAAAAATGTCCCATACAAAGCGGATGAGGGAGGCACCTGATAGAGGAGATCAGCAACTGTTGCCATGGAGACGCTGGCTGCTCAGTGTTTCACACAGTGATGTTAGTGCCTGATAGCATTGATATGAGCTAACAGCTAAAATGCTAGCAATGCTAACTCGGTTCCGCAAACAAATATGGCGTTGGCGAAGGTCTGTGCTCTACCCAGTGTAGCTCTAGATTTGCTCGATTACACACGACAGCACTTTCAAAAAGTTCCACTCTGGGAGCCATTTTCAAAAAGCTGCGTTTTTAGTGACTCGGAGCACCGCTGTCATGTGAACGTCGCCTGAGACTCTGATCACGTCTGAATATGAAGAAGAGCTTTGGGTTCTCACTTGTCCAGGTCGTAGAGAGTATGGGATATCTTGACGATAACCTCTACGCCGGCCTCCATCGCCAGCTTCTTGATGGCAGCGTCTCGCTCCTTCCCGAAAGGCTCCGAATCGTATTCGAAGGTCAGCCGAGAGATCTTCCATTCCTGAAACCAAGAAGAGAAATTTCACCTCTGTATTGTTCTTAATCCGACCACCATCTCTGAGAAGCTGCGGCGTCATCTTTCATTAAAGCTGAGACAGCTCAGGACTTTAGGATCAGAGATGTTTTTTTTTTCTTTTTAAAAAAAAATAACAGGAGAAATGTATTTGACATGGCTCCACTGTGATGGTTCCTCATGCAGGCGTCTTCTGACTGAACAGCTTACAGGAACTGATGGTGACCACCAGAGGGAGCTGTGTCACTGTTCTGAACCCTTCAGGATGCTAATACCCACACGTTATGTCAGGGGGGGTCAAACATCAGGCCCGGGGGCCAAAACAGGTCAATCCAATGTAAAAAAAATTCTAAGAAAACATAAATTTTTTTTTCTAACAAATTTCTTAAGAGCAGTGGACACAACACAACACTGAGAACCAAGCTGAGATATCAGGCTGAGTTCCTAAAAACACCCATAATGCAACAGTTTAAAACATTTTTTTTATTCACTGTATTTCGCACCAGAAGGTTTCATTCAAATTATCTTTATGTTGAGATTGTTTTGATTTTCCGGAGTAAGTGTTTGGTTTCTTGGAAAGTATAGACATTTTTCTCACTTGTACTCTCCTTCACAACAAAGACCTTTAACATTTAAATATAAAGGTTATTATGATCCTATTTCACCGGGCCGGCCGACCCGAGAGGAAACTGGGCTGAACTAAATTATGTTTGACACCCCAGATTTATATGGTCTCACTTCCTTTTTATTGGTAGGAGCCTATAATACTTATGGTTTGGTGTTCCTCCTGGTCGTGTGTATGGTAGTGTCTGTCTTCTCAGGGACATTTGTGGTGGTTTTCCACCTCCATTATTTTCTGGCTGTTGCACTATTTTACATTTTTAAAAATGTTGTGTCATTTGAAAAAAAAAAACAAAAAACACACATATGTCAATTTCTTGGTGCTCTGATGAAATGAGCCGTTTTGTTTGGTACTGACCTTAAAAAGGCGTGGGAACACGTTGGCTGGTTGGCCTCTGATGACGAAAAGGCGGGAGTTGAGTTTCCGAAGGCTGGCGTCCAGATCCTCCAAACACTGGAGGAGGAACCTGAAGAGGAGTGGAAGGTGGAGAGGAAGAGAGGCCTTAAGGATCTGACACAAAGTGCATTCATTTCTCTTTTCTTACATCTAAGTACTTGCAGTTACTCTCTAGGTTGAGGTTTACACTCAGACCTGTCACTTGTGATCCCCGGTTTAAGTTTGGGTCTTTTCTATGTGGAGTTTGCATGTTTTACTCATGTATGCATGGGTTTTTTTCTAGTTTTCTTCCCAGTCTAAAAATACGGTGGCCAGGAAGGGCCAACCACACAATACAACTGAAAGTGTCACAACAAAAGTCACAACTTTTTGCTGTTGGCCCTTCTGGGCCACCTCATAAAAAACATACACTTGTGAGTGAACGAGTAGATTCATGCCTGTTTGCCATTAGCTCTCCGTCTCTGTCCTTTTCTCTCCTTCTATCCTCCAACCCCAACAGAAAGCCCTCTGAGTCTGGTTCTGCAGGCTTCTTCCCATTTGAAGGGAGTTATTCCTTTCAACCGCCTCCTCTGCTTGCTCATGTTGAATTGTTGGTTGTTCTTTGAAAAGTGCCTCTCAATGACAGAGTTGTTTTTGACGCTACAGAAAAGCAAATCAATTCAATTGACTTCAGTTTCTGCAGGTGTGACTGTGTCTCTGTATTAGATGACAATCAAGCAAAAATGGAAGAAAAGAGAATGCTTTGACAGTATCGGAGGTGTGGCTACAGAAGAAGAAAAAGCCCAGCTCGTCTTGTGCATTCACTATTTTGGAAGCGTTTAGGCTAAAAATAGCCTTTGGACTTCGATGACGCATTGGGCCACCCAGTGGGAGCACTTTCCCCCAAACACACAGGAAACCTGCAATGAGTTGTCAGAAGTAAAAAAAACTAACAAATTAAACAAGACCCTCTGGTTCATTTCCACTCAACAAATCTAATGTGAATGCTTCATAAGCTGACGGGAGGATTCACGTGTTCTGGATCAGGCCTGCTAATTACCATAGTGAATATGGAAGCAGCCGAGTCACCGGAGGAGCTTGTCCTTGGCGTGGAAAGGGAACAAACTGCTACAAATGAAAATGAGGAGAGTTTTGGTGTTTCCGTCTCTGAAGCCTCGTTGACTGAAGGTCGTTTGTGACGTACGCCTCCATCTGCTCCGCGGCGTGACCAATCACAGCTTCCGATCAGGAACTGGAGCTGCTGACGCCGTGACGAAGCAGGCTGCAGTCCCTGACCGCTCAAACACAACTCGCAATCTGGACTTTTGACTAATTGCCTGTATTTTAAAAAGAATCAACGTCGCTGAATTTATCAATCCCTTAATGGTTTGAGATATTTTTCTTTTTCTATTATTTTTGATCAAATTTGAATCCTACAGTTGACACAAGATTTAAAGTGACAATTGCACTTGGCCTGAAGAAACATGGAGATGTGCCTCGTTCTGGTGAACTGATGTGTCATGAAGCTCCCCATGAGCACGATGTAGAGATCTGAAGTTGTTCAGAGGAGTTAAAGTTGTTCACATGAGTAATTAAGTAATGAATAGATTTCAAATAAAGTATCTCAAGTATTACAATATTTCATCGTTTTTTTTAACCAAAGGCATTAATTTTCACAATTAAAACTGATAGAGTGCCTGAAAAATATTTGTAAATATTCCATGAGGCCCTGTTTCCATGACAAGGTTTCAGGTGAAAACACTTTTTTTTTCTTCTTCCATTTTTGTTTTGGAAAAGTTTTGCATTTTCATGTCTAAGTTTTGAAAACAAACTCCTTTTCCACAGATATGGCAGAAACTATGAAAACGATGTAGTTTTCATGTTGGTCCACTAGTTGGTGCTGCTGTTTGTTTTTGTACAGAAAACTGGATAAACTGGATAAAGTCGTCTCCATGAAACTTTTCAACACAACGCTTTAGAGACGCCAGCGTAGCAGTTTTATGTTTCAGGCCGAGGGCAATGTCCAAAGTGCTGCAGGAGATTAAAAACCTTCCACCTCTGCTGTTTGTTTTGGGAGTTTAAGGAGGCATAACTTCATTAGCAGGTCAGACTGCTGAGCAGCAGCAGTCTTGACTTGCAGTCCCAGCGGCTCACGGGATCAGAGGCGAGCAGACGGCCTGGCGGCGACAGGATGTTCTGCTCAGTGCTGTTCTGTTCCCTCCCGTCTGACCCGCTGGCCTGACCGGTAAACCGGGGGAGGGCCTGCTTACAGGGCAAAGCTGCGTTTGCTCCCAATCCCCCCCGAGACTGACACTCTGAGCGGCACGGCCGTGCACGCTGCATTCACGTGCCTGCTCGTGCACGCTCGTGCGCAACCAACACGCAGCTGGTTTGTCGGAGCTTTCGTAACTGCAGAAAACCGTCTTAAACGTTTTAATCTTGGACCCACACAGTCAGCTGGGAAACTCAAGCAGGTATAGAAGATAGAACAATGGTAGCTTTTTACTTTATTTAAGCTAAATTAAAGAAAAAAAAAAAAAAACGAAAATACTAAAATTGTGTTACATTTCAAGACTGTCTTACATTTAAAGAAAATCTGGGGAGAAGAGTTTCAAGAGACATGGACTTTTAACTCTTTCTTTGGTGAAGTGTGGATGAAAATGTTAATATTTTCACAAAAAACAAACGATTACTACGGAAGAACACTATCATCTCAACATGAAGCCAATTTTTTTCATTAAACTCTCTGGAGCAAAATATAGTGAACTGTTGCATTCTGGGTGTTTTTACACCCTGAGCCGTGAGGCCGCGAGGCTCGTTTGACAGCAGCCAGGTGGTCATCTTTCATGGCAGCATCACCGATATCTCAGCTCCAGTTTCAGCATTGTGCCGCTGCTCTTAAGACTTTTTTTTTCTTTGATTATTTGTTTGGTGATTCTTCGGACAGCATTTTTAAAAAATAAGAGAAAAACCCTCATACTGCACACGATTGGGTTTTTTTTGTATTTTCTTTTTAAAAAGAAGCCCAGAACAGTTTATGAGACACTCAATGTTTGAACTGCTAAAGTCAATAATCAAAGCAGTCTCAAGAGCAGTTTCTATGCTACAACAATAATCTAATTCAATAATGCAGCAAACAGAAACTGGTGATGGACACACGCTAGCAGTCCACTCAGAGAAGTGTGCAGATATGCATTTGCTTGCATGTTGTGTTTTTAAAATTTTTTTTTTACCGCTTATTAAGTTTGAATGTTTATCTATTGTCTGAGTTTCAGAAATATTTCACATTCCCTCAACGAATGCTGACTAGGAAGCAAAGTTTCATCTCACAGCTGACCCACGGAAAGGTTTTGTCACCCAGGACAGGATGTCGTCATCTATCGGTTCCAGAACGATGCCACGACAAGCAGCTTCGCGCTTCCACTGCTGCAGGACTTAACACAAACCCAGTGTCACCAAACACATTTCTTTCTCAGACTGCAGACTCACACGGCTGGCTCGAAAACAGATGCCCTCCTTCCGTGCGACTGGACAAAATGCATTAAAATCACTGCTAAGAGGCTCCAATCATTCTGGGTGACTTAAGAGCAGCTGCTGTGTGTGTCCACAGGTTCATGTATTTTCATTATTCAGCTTTCCAGGAGCAGCAGGTACGGCTCCGGTGAGACAAAGTCTCCATAAAACAAGTGTAAGTCAATGGAATGTCTCTAAAACAGCAGCGCTCAAAAAGATGCATTTTCAGAGGCTCCGGGCACCGTTGTCATGGAAACGGTCTCTCAAAACACAACAAAAGCTTTGAGTTTTCACTGAAAATGTTGATGTGTAAATGTGGCCTAAAAAAACCCCATCAGGGAAAGCACTCATTGATTAGGAGAAGACATGTTTTGTCGGGTTGAGTCTCGGAGTTACTGAGTTCAGGCGACTTCTGAAATGAACACAAGTCAATCAATGTCCCTGAAAAAAGTCTGGAAACTGGTGCATCCGATTACACACTGACCCACATGGACAAACTCCACACGGGGACTGAATTCTTCCCTCAGTGAGACAGAAAACTGATCTACTGACGAGGGTTTGGTTTTACTGAGGAAAGGTAGTCTGCAATGAAATGAATGGAAGTTAATGTCACTGCCACGGGAAGCAGAAAACAT
>OMNM01007275.1:2272-26054 GCA_900302745.1 Parablennius parvicornis
GTGTGTGTGTGTGTGTGTGTGTGTGTGTGTGTATGTGTGTGTGTGTGTGTGTGTGTGTGTTTGTGTGTGTGTGTGTGTGTGTGTGTGTGTGTGTGTGTGTGTGTTTGTGTGTGTGTGTGTGTGTGTGTGTGTGTGTGTGTGTGTGTGTGTGTGTGTGTGTGTGTGTGTGTGCCTGTGTGTGTGCCTGTGTGTGTGCCTGTGTGTGTTTGTGTGCGTGGTCTTAATAAAACAAACTAAAAGAAATTGCTGATAGTGACAGAGTATATGATTAACTTATTGTAATCAAAATTACAAATTACAAATTTGACACCATATATTGTCATATCTGCACTATTATAACAACTTTCATGGAATCATGCTATGAGGACAAAGTGGGTATTTTGGTATTTTATTCATGAGAAATTTGGGGGGTGTCAAATCATAAGTTTTATCCATAAATCTGGCAGAAAAACTGGGTGGAGGTCTTTATGAGAGCTAAACATTTCATTTAAAGTCCAAAATTGCTGCAGAAAATGCCTGAAAATCTGAAGTATTTTAGGCAGTATGTGTCTTTAAAATCAATTTATTGCCCATGATATAAAATTATAAAAAGTAGTTATAAATGACTTTTCAGTGTAAATTTTATTTAAATGACTCAGTTAAAAATAAGATGCATTACTGCTCTATATTCCCAGTTTTTTTGTTGTTATTTTTTTCAAAAAGTCAATTTTAAGGTCAATTAAGTCATACTAAAAGTGATTTTTTTTTAAATGTGTTTTTTTACTGGCCCTGAGCACATGGGTGTTTGTTAAAACTTATGAACCAAAACATGAAAAACACCTCAGGCAAGCCATGCTCCACTCCCCAAAATCTGGAGCTTGTATGACCAGTGATCCTAATGCACACTTATGGCAGTCACCTCTGGAAAATACTGAGAAAATAAGTGTGCGAGGGAAGTTGTGTAGCCCAGATGAAGCCGCGGACTTGCAACTGATGGAGGGGAAGGAAAAAAAAAAAAAAAATCTGTGGAGCGAGTTGGAGATAGCTTTTCAAAGATGCTCCTCATACGGCTCGACAGAGCTCGGCCAAATCTTCGGCGAAGAATCAGAGCAAATCCCCAAATCCACATATGCTGAGCTGATAGAGAGGACTCCAAGTTGACTTCACTGCGCAACTACTGACTCAGGGCTGAATACTTATTCAAATTACAGATATCAGATAATAAAGCAATGCTGCTTCTGTGCTTCATTTTGAACACAGAGAAAAGTGCTGTCACCTTGCCACCGCGGGGTCATATTGTACAGAACATTTCTTTAAAAAATTAAAACAAAAAAGCCCCCCCCAAAAAAACTGAACGGAATGTATGGATGTCATGCCGTCTCCACCCACGCGCACACACTCATGCAACCCCTCTGTACTCTCAGCGTGAGGTCTGGGCGAGGCGGCTGCCTCGATGTTGAAGGCCAGCTCTCGCAGCAGTGCCCACCTCCGATCTCGGCGGAGCTCAGTGGGCAAGCACGGGGGGGATCAAAGAGGAAGAGGAAGGTGCTGCACGCACCTCAGACAGGGTGGAAGAAAAACAAAAAAAAGATGTTCGAGTGCGCTGAAGCACAAGCTGGGGGGCTGTCAGTGAGCAGCGACGCCTCCCGGTGGAGCCGACTGGACCCTGCCGGTGAGCTTGCATGTGTTTTGGGGGCAGTAATTGCTCCGGTGCAGGCTTGACAGCTGGATTGTCAGGGCCTGTTAGTAAGAGAGCTTCGCCGAGCTACCTGGGAAACAGGCTAATTGAGCTCTGAGTTCTTGCTCATTATTGGTTGGGAGTGTATCACAGAGTCTGAGCGAGCAGATTAGATCTGCTCACAAACTTCCAAAACGGAAAAGTCCTACCTGTTTCAAAGAGGTTAACGCTCCTACTGCAGTGAGAGGAATCACTCGGGGCAGTAACACACACGGGAAGCACTCTCTTGAGTGAATCAAGTGCCTGAATCAAGTGTTGATTAATAAGCAGTCCTTAAGTAAATGTATGTTGATACCTACATGAAAATAGTTTAGCTCACGAAGTTTCAAATAGCTCATTAAAGATTCAGATAGTTTCAGCGATAGCCTTAGCTGCTAATATTTCCCTTGACTGGAGGAAGTTTGAATAAATCCTATCTTCTGAAGACCTGAGGACTTGTTCTCCTCATTGATCTTTGAAAAAGTGCAAACATCCACATTATAGAGCATCTTCCTCCCAGTAAGTGATGGAACTAACCCACATCGTACTGAACGCTCAGCTAATGAGTCAGAATAGTTAAACTGCACGTAAATAGGGAGGTCTACAAAAGCGGAGTGGATTAAAAGTAATGCTTAAGTAATTTTTATACGATAAGATAAGATACTTCTTGTTTTCAGCACTTTCACAACAACAGCTTGCAGTATTCTTTTACGTGCTAAACACCAAAGAAAATCTCTTTCTTAGAAGAAAGTTAAAGCGAGCAGCAGAACTCTCGTCTCCTTGGGGCACACACGCCGCACCGCTAACTCTGTGATTACCCGTGACTACGTGGTCATTATTTAGCCAAATCCAAACCTTTCGCTTCCTCACTCCCGGTTGGTGGCTTGACCTTCACACTCGGCTCAAGAGAGCAGTTACTGCCATTTTACAGCGAGCCGTGAATTCATTCAAATTATGCATTAAAGTCGAACTTCACATTTTTCATGGGTGTCGTCAGACAACAGAAAATACTTTCAGTCACCTGCGCGACACTGTTAAAACCGTTTAGTGTAGGACTAATATGCGAGGCTGGGATTTAGCGGTTAGTGCTTTCACTTCATGGTGAAGAGGTCACGGTCCGAGTTTGGGCGTCAAGAAAGAGTAGCAAAACAAAAGACTGAGACACTAACAGATTAATCTAGCTAACTTACTAGCATTAGCATCAGGGCGGATTCGTAACGACATATTAAGGAGTAAAAGTTGAGTGTGAAGAGAAACACAGTGATAAAATCTCTAATCGTTCTTCAGATTTTGATGAGTCATTTTCTATGTTTTTACGGGTTGGTTTTGTTCAAAGATGTGTTGCAAAGATCATATTGTTAAAATTGCACTTAATTTTCATTTAAAAAACTTGTCATTTATGATTTATAAAGATGTACTTTAATTAAATGCATTTTTTCTAATAGTGTATTTGAACCACTTTGCTCTGAAATGAACAGAAACATTTAGAGATGTCATTATTTACCTCCGCTTCAACAATCATGTGCAAATACTATATTTTTCCACATGTCTCTTGGAAAAGCATTAAAAACAGGAAAGGTACCACTATTTCTCCTAAAACCAACCAATAAAACACAGAAAACCATGTTGCCTTTGTCATTTCAGTCAATTTCACTGGTTTTGATTGAAGCAGCCTTGTTGTTTCTGTGAAACAACTTGCAGCTCAGCTGCACTTGTGTCCGTGTGCGAAGTGGGACTGAAAGCAGTGATATTAGTTGTTGGTGTACACAGTTGTTTGAACCCACCTCTCTCTGTGTCAGCTTCTGCTTGTCCAGCTGCTTGACCTTGGGGCTGTTGGCCAGCAGGTGGCGTAGTTTCACATAGCTCTTCCACAGTTTCTGATACCTGCAGGCAATAAATAAGATGTCTTACATTTTTTTCCTCACTTTACCAACAATTTTTTGCTGTTTTTCCAGTCTGTTATTGAGCATGCATGTCTTTCTGAAGCAGCTGAGAATCTGCAGTTCAGTTTTTTTGCACAAACTCTGGAAACTGTGAAACACGAGCAGTCCTGACACATGACTCCAGACTGCTATCACATAACCTCCCCATTCTCCTTTTCTGTAAAACCCCTTTGTCTTTGCTCTCATTTGCATGTGAAAAGAGCCGCGGAGTTATCGGCAAGGTGACATGTAGCCACCATATGAGCCCCCCCCTTCACCCACTCCCTCTCTCTTTTCAATCAGACCTCCTGATTGATGCACTGAAGGCCGAGTGTGACCGTTCTGCTCCCATTCAGGAGACTTTCTCCTCATTTACCCAGAGTTATTCAATTATGATTGGTGGGATGGAGTGATGGTGGTGGTGGGGTAAGGTGGCAGGGCTTGAAGGATAAGATGGTGCATTGGCAGAGAGAGAGGAAGGAAGGAAGGAAAGAAGGAAGAAAGAGGAGCAGGAGGAGGGGATGTGCTGAGGAATAGAAGAATTATAGAGCTTTAATAGTGGGGACTTCATTAGAGACTGAGACGAGGGAATGAGACGGCTTTACCGCCCCGATTATCAGCCCGCCACCACCTCCGCTCTGAAGCAGCCCGGGTGGACGAGAGACACAGAGGCAGACAGAGAGAAAGTGAGAGAGCGTATCCAGCCTGGGAGGCCCCCTCGTCCCCAATCCGCTCCAATGACCTTTCCACAGATCCGCTGTGTGCTCTCGGGGTAGCATCGCCGCCGCAGCTCTTGCCCATCACTGCTCAAGCTTTCATTAGCATATGCTGCCTGCTTTTCTCCCACTGTTTACCATCTCCAACCTAATTTCTGAACAATGCTGGCTTCATTTGATCTCTTAAACCTCATTTGAACTTCTTTTTGGCATTCGAACACGGGTGTTCATTAGTTTAAAAGCGATAAGACCAATAAAGGGAGACTGGGCCAATGCCAGGTGAAATGCAGCGCTAAAGAGAGACAATGAGAGGATAAAATCTCTCCAAACCAAGGGTGGGTTTTCAGTCATCATGCAAGAACAACCCATAAGTGTTACTCAATTCTGCACAATATGAATGTGACACGGTTTTGATAAGCGACTACTCTGTATCAGTAAAGAACTTGAAAACCTTTGCGTATTTGTTCTGATGATGATTATGATTTTTTTTCAGCAATGAAGATAAAAGTAACCACATAACAAGCATTATAGACTAATTTTCATTGATTCCGAGTTTCTCGTTGACCTTTCCAGATGTGGTCCGAGACAGGAAATGCAATGGCAAAATCTGCTCTAAACCCTCTTCGGAACATCTTTTGTGGTGTGTGTGTGTATGTGTGTCATCTGAGTAACAATGGAGGTTATAATGGAGTGTTTTTTAACAACATTCTCTACAGGAAGCATGTATAAAGTGAAAAGTATAGGACCAAAGACAGAACCCTGAGGAACTCCATGTTTAACTTCAGTCTGGGATGAAGAGTCATCAAGTCTTTGGAAGTATTTACACAACGATCGACAAGAAACAATGCTTTTTTTTTTGGGATGTTTCAAGAATGCTTGTCAAACACAGAAACAATGTAAACATCCAAGAGCCTTTAAACTGTCATTTTCCAAGTTTAGGTCCACTCGGGAACTGCTGTATGGAAGACATGGGTCTCCACTTATGCAGATGATGGTGTATTGTATGGGAGAAAATGTGCATGGAAGGAGTGAGCAGCACCAACACTCTGGAATCCTCCAGTGTTATAGATTGTTGATGTACTCAAGCATATACAGAAAAGCTCCTTGTTACAACCTTCAGACTCATGTGCAATACTGCACGATTCTAGCTATAATCATTGTCTTGGAATGGTAGGGATGAAAAGTACGCATAGAAAATCTTCTCAGGAGCGACTGAATAGGAATAAAAGGTAAAGGACGTTGGAATTTTCCTTGTAATTTGACACCAGACTCACGGTTTTGATCACTTCACCATATAAGGAAATCTGCGAGGAGCAAATTTATTTTTATTCAGTTTTTCTAATCAAATGAACCCAGTTAACAATTATGTCATACCTTTGGCTACAACAGTTGCAAAATAAAATTTTATTTGGGTTGCATTGATCATGATTTGGTATTGTGACCATTTGTGTGAGTGGTAATCCTAAACGTGTCGCAAAAATGACACTCACTGGTGAATGGAACCCCGTTTTAATAAGCTAGTTTGGGTTTGACTTACAACTTCATTAAAGATTATCATAAAAATGACATGTCTACTGCATAAGATATGTAGTTAATATCTTCCGCTGGCTCTTAATCTCTGTCTTGCCTTAACCTTTACATCATGCCTATTCAATTATAGAAGGGAGAGCAGTAAAGGTGTGACAGCAGGGCAGACAGAATTTAACCTTAAAGGAAGATACTGAGCACGTTCAGTTTCCTGCACACGTCCTCCGACGCATGTCGGAGACCATCCGACAGCAGCCAATCACAATTTACTTTCTTATCAAAAAGAAGTACTGTATTGATCAAAATGTATGTTGGTTTTTTCGTCCGACTGTTAAGCTGAGTTCTGTACGAGAGAAACGAGAAAGATGATGGATGTGATTCATGAACACTGACTTTGGCTTTGTTCATGTCAGAGTTTATTTCTTTATTTTTTTTAACATTTAATGTCATCTTTCATCTGTGATGGACACATTTCATTAACTGTGCAACTGTTTCATCGTCCTCGTGCTTCCATCTCTGACACTATTGCACAGAGAAGTCATGTGGCTATAAGTCTGAATCCGGAGTTCTTGAAGATTTCTTCTTCCATTTGGAGTTTTGTCTGGGATTTTAATATGGCAGCAAAGTCCTCATAGAACCTTGATTCAGCTGCTGCACACTTTTAATTAAACGCAGCATTTTATATTCTTTAGGAATATCCAAGCACAACTGGTGGCAGGCCTGCTGATCACATGACGAATGTCGGGAAATTGCATTGTTTTTGTGTTTTGAACAAGTTTCTCGTTCATTTGTAGCATTTAGATAATGATGGCCATTATTCACGCTTGTAAAACGTTGCCCATTTCCACATAAGATATTTCTACTTTAGGTGGCAGGCGTTCTCTTTTCTTAAAGTTTTTCATATTTCACGCCAGGAGTTCTGATCCTTGCATGGTCTTTTGAATTGAGATTGTACATACAAATGCATATGCAAGTATGAGTCGGCCTTAATGGGGGGGTCAAGTGTCTTGCTCAAGGACACACAGTGGTAACCTGTCTGCTGTGGGGTTCAAACTAGCAAACTTCAACATCTCTAATTTCTAGACCACCACTGCCTCATGTCGCATTTTCACCCACTGAAGTCAAATAGACGCCATGATTCTGCTCAGGAGGCCGCAGACAAAGACAAGTCGACGCCTCATTGACTGCCGCAGCCTATTAGAGCTAAGGTATTTTTGGACACTTCTCCAGTGTGTTATTTTTCTATTGAGAAGTTGAATGAAGCCAAGCACTGAAGTAGCAGTGAGGTCTCTCCTTATACAGGATGTAACTCTTTGGCTGGGGGAGGCGAGACACAGCAGGACAACATTTAATAAGTAAAAGAACCTCTGCAGCCTCTTCAGGTGCACCATCTCAACTTTTCCTCTTCTCCTTCTCACCTTTAATACTTGCTCATATTTTTGATTGCCTCAAAAACACATGTCAGCATTTGGTGCATTGATATTTAACATTTTTGATAAGATAATCACCCCTTTTTTAAAACTCTTGAACCGGTTTACACAAGAGACACTGAAAACTGTAGTTTTACAGTTGAGTTACATGTATTGGCAATACATTTTGATCACCTGTCAATACGAATGTCCATGTATTCGTCATTGTTCATGTATAAGAAATATTGTTCCAGTGTGCGCGTGTGTTGTCATGACAAAAACAAACGAAACAAACTGTTGACCTTTTGTTTTAAAAACGTTGCTGTGGAAATATTTTTGAAACAAAGATGCGGAAATGGTCTTCACTCGAAACATTTTCTTGTAAACGACTTAAATCTCAATACGTGCCCCCAAAAGCTACTGGTGGTACCACTACAACAGTCTATATTAATAAGCTTGTACAAGACGGACAGAATTACCGAAGAAATGAACAGAAACAGAAAGCATGTGTATATGATGAGCATTAATCAGTATTTAGGCCTAAGATATTTTTAAAACTTGTGAACTCTGCGTCACAACAAAGAACTATATTTCCAGTCCGACCCACTCAAGATAGAATTGGACAGTATTTGTCTCCTGAACTAAAATGTGCTTGACACCCCTGCTGCATGCTGTTGCTCTTTTCCACCACTTTCAATAATGCATTATTATTCTTTTAGAGCAAAAAGGTCTTTAGCTTTTGTCCAGCGTTAGTACAACGAGCTACCAGGGTTTGTGTCTCATTCTCTGTACCACTGTGACGGTACAGCGGCAGAGCTGGGAAGGGAAAAGAAACTCGGCCAATCAGAGCGCAGTATGTAAATGATGTGCTAAGCTTCAAGCTCATGAGTGACAAGAGCCTTTGCCACAGTGAATCCACATGTCATTGAGGCGTGAATGCGACAGCGTCGAGAGCAGCATGCAAGAGTGACGCCACTCCAAGGAGCGCACCTAAAAAGGGGAAGGTTTCTTCGTCATTTGCACTTTTTTTGGCGTACCTTTTCCTCCTCTTATTTATGATTTCTTCATGTGTTTGTCCCAGCAGCCTCTCCTTTACATTCCCTGACCTCTGACACGTCATCATTCTTGCCTCAGTGGTTGTGATGGAGCCGCAGGAGCTCGAGTGGCGGCCCTGAACGCGAGCGTGTCCGTTTGGCAGTGTGACGGGAAGACAACACAGCTTCAGTATCCTCGGTTAATATATGCTGCCTCTGCCTCTGCCTGTGCTGCCGCTGCGTTCGAGGCTCCCTCTCTGTGGCATTGCCGCCGCCGCAATCAACACCGACTCCTTGCCCTCGCTACACGCATCATTAGCGGTGGTAAGGAAATCCTTTCTGCTGGTCTCTTACTACTCGTTTCTGCATCAGCTAATGATGTCCCAGTCCATCCATAAATTTGTCGTTGTCTGCTGCTTTGAGAAGTTTGACATGGCAGCAGGGCGCAACGGGGATGAAAGAGCTTGGTGGACAGACGGCTAAAATGTAGCGCCGGGGGAGAAGAGACATTAGGCGATAGGGAGGAAGTGAACTAGTTCTGCCTAAATGGATTTCATAATGATCGTTCTCTTGTTTGCGTCTTCATCGCTTCCATTTTTTTCCCCCTCCTGACAATTGTCGTTTTGACCGAGCGGTGCCCACAGGTTCAAATTTCGTGCCACGGAACCACTTCGACTTCGGATTGGCGCCTGACGCGGCGTCACTGCATCCCTTTGATCGTCTCGAAAAGGCCGCGGCTTTCATGAGGCAGTGGTTAATTATGCAGCAGCAGTGTACAGTATTCCCCGCTGCAGCTCTGCGGGCGCGTGGATGTCGCATTACTATTCACAAGACGTAAACCGGAGCGGCTCCCACCGCGGCGGCACCCGACGGAGACCTGGGGACCCGTGACGACGCATGACAAAATGTCACGCCACTCCCGTTTCCCTCATCCTTCTACTCGTCTACACGTCTACCTTGTTTTCCTTCGACGTACGACATGAGCGATTCCGGCACCGCGGCGCCCTGGGAGAGAGCTACAGTTGAATAAGCAGCGGTGGGAGCGAGGGAGTCAGTACACAACAGATGAGGGGGAAGAGGGAGGTTGTTTGATTTGTGTGTCTGCCTGAAGACTTACTGAGGGTCGCCGGCGTAGCTGAGCTGAGCAGGTCGGATCCCGAAGTGAACGATGATCGGGAAGGTGATGACCTCCGGGTTGAACTGCTCTCTGTCCAGTTGGTCGATTCGCACCGAGCTCGGTTTCTACCGGGGTAGCAAAGAAGAAGAAAGAAGTCAGGTTACAGTGTAAACATCGCTACAAGGCAGCCATCGTTCAATCACCCGCTGACGCTGTGCCAGATAAAAAAAAAAAAAAAATAAGCCATGCCACAAGGGTCATCTGTCATAGGGCGTAATAAGGCGAGGCCTCAGGGTTACTTTCTCTCTCTCTCTCTTTTTTTTGAAAACTTGTATTACGAGCACAACAATGAGGAAGTGATGTCGGAGAGGGGTGGTGAGCCGACGTCTGATGCTCATACTGGGGAGGAGATTGACAAGCAACACATCCCCGGCTGACTCCCAAACCGCGGCTAACCTGTCAGGCGTTTTGCGAGATCAGAGGAAAGGGGGGCTGCGACATAAGGCGCGCTGATCTGCGCGGCAGATGGCTCGAGGCTCGGGCTCACCTTGACATTAGCCGAGCACGCCTGCATACAAACTTGGGATTTGAGAGCGTGAGGTCGACCTCCACCGCTCCACTATGATTCTACCTTTTTTTTTGGAGAAACAAAGTCAGCTGTGATTGGCTTGATGGTCGTTCCTGTTTACAGTCCCGACAGGTACAAGGCTAAATAATGCTAATTCACGCTGTTTAGCCTCCGCCGTTGATGTATCTGTGCTGTAAAGTGCCACAACAGATTGAAGGTCGGTGACACTTGGCGGCCTTGCGTGAGCGCCGAGCCGCACTGAGGAATGATTGCGGAGCGTGCTGGGTTTGGATTGGATTTTTTTAGTGTGAAGTTGCAGGTGACCTTGGCATAACACAAAGGGCGGGACTCCCACCGAATGAGGGTGTGTACAGATTGAGGTGGGCCACCTGCCTGGAAAAGCGCATTTTATTGATCAATGAGTAGCAGCTCCAGCACGTTCCCAACTTAATCCTGCAGATCTGAAACATCTCACCACCAGCAAGTGGTTCAAAAAGATGCAAATGAGGGGACTTAATGTGTTTTTGTGTTTTTAAACAATAAGCGACAATACAGCCCAACAGGTTTGATATAACATGGCGAAAAGTGTTAAATAAAGAGTTTGAATAACCTATTATACAATAAAGCTCAATTAGAGGCTGATGTGAATAGTCAGTTTGGACAATGTGACATTGTCTTCACACAATATTACTGTTTGGGTCAGATTTCAAGGTTTGTCACTTCTTACAGATGTAGCAGAACCAAACAGACTTCATGATTTGGGCATTCTGAGGAGACTTCAATAATTAATCCAGAGCCATCTTTTCCTTATTCCAGATCCAACAGTATCTGCCAACACTTGGGTTTTGGTTTGTGTAAAAAATGTGGTCATATTTTCTAAATTTATCAGAATCCAAAACAAGCTTTCTTGTTTACGCTTCTTGATGTAGCAGAACGCTCCATGGATTTCCTTATTTGGTAATTTCTTCTGGATGGAGCAGCAGCCAGCAGGATGATGATGATGATGATGCTGGTGTGTCATTACATGCTTGGGGTGCTGCATAAGGCAAAGTTTTGTTGAATGTGTGCTTTTCAGGAACCAATGAGCATAAATGTGTCTTTTTTTATATTAGCTTTACACTTAAAGCAATGTAAAACAAAAATGACCCAAATGTGCAGTTTTTAACACAACAAACAAAATCCTCAAATTTAGGCATAAAACATAGTTAACTATTTTGACTAAATTCAACTATTTCACGTCGAATGAAATGGGGAAAATCCAGAGAATGAGAACTAATACATTCACTGGAAAATGCCAAGATTTCTCCATTCTTTAGCAAAAAAACAAAAAAAAAAAAAAGAAAAAGAAAAAACAAGGTAAAGCTCAATATATGACCTTTTTAATGGACTTTGTTTGACTGGCAGTGTAATCTTTAACTGGAGTCGAGGGATGGAAGACTATTATACACCCACTCTGCAAACCCTGACAGCAACAATTCAGTCCTGCCGGGAGGAGCAGTTGACTCAATAACTCACCCACACCAAAGGTTACACAAGCATATTCACTGTTCATATGCAACCTTTTAGCTGGCGATGACATCTTCACCTTTATCCAGACACAATTACTGCACATCCTTTTAAAAAAAAAAGATATAAATAAAATGTGGGGCCAGACAGGAAGGTTAACCAACTTCACTGAGACTTAAAGGCTTTCGGGAGTGCAAGTGGCGTTGGAGGATGAGGGCTTAGGTGAAGGAGTAACGCGGGCGTACGGGACGCCCTTGAATCGCGGGGCCGGAGGAAAGAGGAGGCCTCACCATGCCCGGGTTGGTGACGATCATGCCCTTGCACTCCTCGGCGTACTTCTGCCACTCCAGCTCCTCCCACTGCAGCATGTCTGCGATCTCCTCCTCGGGGACCAGCGGCTTGCTGCTGCGGAGCAGGTAGAGCAGCACCTGATGCATGGACAGCACCTCCTTCCCGCCATCTGAACACAGAGTGCACACAACTGAAGGGCTTTTTCTGCTTTGTTTTTTTATTAGCATCTCAAACATCATTGATCCTCGAGGAGAAAAAAAAAAAAGGAACCTGCCTCACCTCTGTCAACTCTCAGTTTTTGTTTCCTTTCTCTTTACATAGTGTGAAAAATGTCTCCCTGCATCGCAATCGCATTGCTGAGGAAACGCACAGGTGGCACTGATGCGAGGTTCAGATGCCACAGCGATACGTGGAGGCACAAAATGAGACACATGTAATAGCATTCCAATCTGTATTACAGAATCAGAAATACACACACACACACACACACACACGCACGCACGCACGCACACACGCACACACTCTGACTGTAACTTTCAAGCACGCCATCATCTTCACGCCCACCCCCCGCGTGACTCGCTCCTTCCCTCCGCTGATCGCGCCACAAAACACGGCTTCTTTTGCAAAAGAGGCGGATAAGTGCTCGCGGCCGCCTAAATTGGGAGAGCTGGGAGAGAAATTGTTTTCTGATGGAAAAGGAGGTAGGTGGCAGGGCTGTCATCGCTAAATAAATAAATAAGGGGATCAAATCGGCTGCGGCAAGAGGACGGTGCGCCAGCGCCATCATGTGCAGCAAAGAGGAACACCATCAGAAACGTCCCACAATGCAACAGTTTGCAGGAAACAAGGTTCCTTTACCCTTCAGGCTGCATATGAGCAGTGTTGCAAGCAGAAAGTCACATCAGCCACATTTTAGATTATTCCTTAAATAAAAAAGTAAATACAAGATCATATGCTTTTATTCATTTCAGGCTATTCTGTTGTCTTTTTGGATTAAATTAGTTGTTTCATATGAGATACTCAAAACATGTGAGATGCTTTGGAAATTTGACTAAAGACAACAAAGAAAGAGGATGGATACAGACTTAAACTATTTTTAACGACAAGTACTTATAAGGTTGTGGTAAAAAAGTGGAACAACTACTAAACTAGAATTTAGAAAAAAATGGACTGAAAACAAGTACATTTCTGAGTTCCATTCATTTTAAATTACTGATTACTATGACTGTATTTTCTTCTGATACAGACGATACTTTTTTTGTGTGACACCATGATCCAAGCTGCACGTTGTTTCAGTGCCACTAAAACTTAAAAGTATGAATGAATAATAATCACTGATATTAACTTGAGGCCTCCCAATAAGGTCGACATGATTAGAAATTGAGGTTTTACCTTAAACTTATTAACAAGAGAGGATGATGTCATTTTTTTTAATTATTATTATTCAATCAATTATTTACTTTTATATTTATAAAAGTAGTGCATGGAAATGGTGTACAAAATTCCACTCAGTGTTTCACATCTACGTTGTTGCAACACATTTGCAATATATTGTGCAGCACTACCTTATATGCGTGTAAATATGTATACGTTTGAATAGTTTTATGTGTGTCTGCCTACGAGGACCTGGAAAAGTCTCTTTATCTAGGGCTGTAAGATACGTGGAGGATCATAACGATATGTATCGCGATCAAATCCCCTTTAGCAGATGACTTGTGCTTTGAGATCCATCGATCTATGGTTAGATATGTTGAAATGCAGTGCATTAATACACAAATTATGGAATCATAACTTAGTTACTAACCGAGTTAATCTTTCGTTCAGTCCTACTGTCTTCACCTTCATTATCAAACTACGCTCCTATCGCTAATAACAAAAATGCATAGTAAGTTTTATTTTCCCTGGGTATAGCCTCACAGGCTCAATCTCCTGTACTGTGTATGCAGTTGTCATCATGCTGAGTAGCACTGTGGTAGATCTTGGAAGTTTTGGGAGTAATGTCTGAAAGAGTTTGGCTCTACTGTCACACCTCTCCTTTGTGGCAGTAACGATTCGAGACATTAATCCATGCGGATCAGTTAATTGAAGTGATAAAAATTAGTCAACCATCAACAATCAACCATCAGCATTTCTTCTGTTGCCAGCTGTTTCGTTTTCAGGGAAAGAGCTTCAAATGACAAATGACTGAAGCGTTCCTTTAAAACCTATTCCCCGTTTACACGTTTAAATGCAAGTCTTTTGAAAAGTCATGCAAACGGAGCCTTCGAGGTAGCACTCGAGGGTTTAGACTCACTAATACACACCTGGATGTCGTCATTAAAATGTCAAATAATTGCATGAACATGGAAATAAAATGCACAAGATCAGACATGAAAAAAACATCATGTGGTATATTTATAATGAATATCCAGCCTGGAAATAAACCCACAAGTGTTGTTCTGCACGCACATATCAGTAAAACTTGACATGAACAAAATCCAAGAGGAGTTACATTCCACATGTAAAAATCTTTGCACTCATTCGTTATTCTGCTTCTTCATGGCCCTCAGTGGAAAACCACGGGGAAGTGAGAGATGTGTGGAGTCCTACCAGGTAAGAAGCGAACAAAGCGAGGCATGAAATGAAAGCGCTGGCATCCGGAGGACTCGTCATCGGGATCAGGACCTGCAACACAGAACACATTTTATGTTTGTTCTTCACATCATTTTTGCACCAAGGAGCATTTTTTTAAGTGATTAAATGTAACAGTAAACGCACGGTTGAAATAATAAGCACAGATTGTTGGACTGCAGTGATTAATTAAAATTCAATCTTTCAATTATTGAGAGCTGAGGAGGGGAAGGAGAAAAAAAAAATCTGAATGCATTGGTTTTTAATGAAATAAGATGTTTAATATTTAAAATATTCTATATGTGTGTAATGACTGTGGGGCTGTATCCACATTAATATGATTAGATATTGGGGCAGACCTGCTTCTGTGCTCATTATTAGTCCAACAGATGTCATGTACACTCCATTCTGACCTTGTGCTTTAAACACTGCTTATTAAAAATGCAATATCTCTCTGTGATAATATGAAAATGACAAGATGTCTTAATAAATTTAAACATGAGATAAAAAAAAAAGTTACGAGAGGTAAACTTTTGAAAACTGTTAACCACTGATGTGTATTTGGAAAATAGATCATTATCAATCAAAGCAATAATGTAGGTGGTTGAGAAGCAGAAATAAGTTGCTCTAAACATTTAGATGTTGGCGCTTTTTCTATATGAAAACAGCAAACACAAGAGCAATCATAGATTTCTGGTATCCGCCAAAGGTTCATGTAATCTTGACATAATCCTTAAAAACCCCAAAAATCCTGACCCTGATCACCTTCAAAAATGAAGTGAAATCTTCCATGGCCTAATATCTATCTGTGGTGAATATTACGGCAAAATCCACACACTAGTTTTGACGTAATCTAGTTAGCAATCATACAGATAAATACGCCGGAGATTATATTCCGTCCTTGGTGGACGTAATAAAACACAAATATACTGAAAGCATTTAATAAAGGAAACAATTTTCTCTTTAAGTCTGCTAATGCTAACCACAGCTACTGTAAATGAAGGCTCATGCTAATGCTAACTACAGCTACTGTGGATAAAGACTAATGCTAATGTTAAAGAGAGCTCGTGATTATGGCTGTAAGAGCTTGTTTGTCGGTAATAAGGTTTTAATTTAGTGCGATCAGTTTTGGCTAATGCTAACAAAAACAATATAACTGAACAAGTATTAGTTACTAATTACTATCAGAGACTAGCTCTCTAATGCTCTATAATCTGGATGACAGTGCCAACTAAAAGAAACTGAATTGTGAACGAAATGTCGATCGTATAAAGGAAAGACAACAGCTTTTTATGGATGTTAATGCTATGGATTGTAAAGGCTTTTGTTAGTTATAATTTGTTTTAAGCAGCTTCAAACTTTGGCGGTTTTAATTTAATAAAAGTAATCGGTTGCTGGCTCTTTAAGGCTAAGATTAGCTGATATAATGCTAATGTCACAAATAAAAACTACATTTGAGAAGAGGTGTTTGTGCCATCGGGGGTAAAAGATCTACTACGATTCTGGCATCTGATCAGACTGCCCCCTGGTCACCTCCCATTAGAGCTTTCCAAGGCACGTCCAAGGTCAACGCAGGACTCGCTGGAGACCTTGAGGCCCCATTTATGCAACATTTTCAAGTGAAAATGGAGAACTTCCGTAGTGTTACGGGTGTCCGTTTTCCTGATAACAGTCTGATAACAGTGCTTGGAAACACCTCACTCTCCGTGGAAACATGGTAAAGTGCAGCTTTTCTTAAACACTGCGCATGCACATGTGAACCAAGGCAGTAAATAGTTTTTTCTGCAGATGCACGAGGAGATGAACAATAGCAACAATGGCGGCCTCCAAGCCGAAAAATGGATGGACAGACAGAGATAAAAGACCACAATTCTCTTCCTGGACACTGAGGTGAGCTATCTGAGCTCTAAAGCTCTCAAATAACCTACATTTTTTTGTATTAAATAAACAAAAAAATCGCATTTAGTGATTTGGGTCTCATACCTGCCAGGTTCCAGTCGTACAGCTCCAGAATATCCTGGAACAGGTACGTGCCGAAGAGCTCCAGGCCTTGGACACAGTAGTTCTGGAGAGAGAAACAACAGTTCTAACTTACAGTAGAAGCAGATTTGGACAGGAACTCTCACCGAGAGCGCCTTAATGTACTGTAGATGCGACGGATAAGTAAATCCAGCTCTGTAACTGTATCGCATAAGCCTCTGTATCGATACGATCGACTCCAGCAGGTCAAAAGGAACGGCTTCTCCCTCTTCTGAAAGGATTAACAGAGGTGCGCAGCGGCGTCGGGAGATAAAAACAAAACGAGGTGAGGGGGAGCTGCCAGATAAAGCCGGCTTTCACTGACCTCCGGTGTCATCTCCTCTATGAAGTGAATGGTGTAATCTATGTTGAAGCGGATCACACGGCACAATGGAATCTGTGATGAGGAGAGGACGGGGAGAAGAAAGGACAGGCCCACTCATTAGACAGAGGTTACGGCTTTTCAAGGAAAACTCAGTTATAGCACTGAAAACCCTCCTCAAATATTACCATTTGTACTCTGGATGAGGTACATCACCACCTTTTTTCATTTCAACAATTTTCTTGCTAGAACAATTTAAAATGCTCTACAATGGAAATATTGGCATAAAAAGACAAAGAGTACGAACAAAACTGTTGATAAAAAGGAAAAAGTATTAAAAAAGCTTTGAAAGGTGTTTAAATGACGATATTTAAACTTAGAAAACTTTACAAGGACAAATATGTAACTTAAAATAAAAAATATATACAGTATGTCTACTTATTAAGACATACAGCTTAAAATGCTGCTCAATGCATCAAGTATTATATATTATGTAAAATTTTCAAAACAAAAAGCAAATAAATATTTAAACTGAAAATATAAAATCCAAAAACTTTAATAAAGCTGAAAACTAAAATAAACCATTATTTATATAATTTAATGGATAAAAGAAGTTTCCCTTAAAAAATATCAAAATGAAATATAATTGAAAACACAAATTTGAAAAAGAAAATCAATAAAACCTATAAATGGCAAAAAAATTATGATTTGCTATTAAAATTTGTTATCAGTAAAAAAGTAAATAAATAATTGAAAATTAAAAAGTATTTTTCCCATGATGCGATTAAAACTATGAGACTTCAAAATATTTTAAAATTATCACACATAAGATATCCAGATTTTTTCAATATTTTTCTTTTAAGTGCAGCTTAGAAGTCATGAAAGATAAAAGAAGAGTATCTCAAAACATTAGAAAACTTCAACTTTTTCCAGTTTCTTAATCAACGGCCACACTTAAAATTGAGAAAGACACTGGAAACATTTCCAGTTACATTGTATTGAAAATAACTTTTTAAACTCTTTCAGATGAACCTGCAGGAATGCAGGATTATATTTCTGGGGCCTTCAATGAGGTCTGTAAATCAGTCACGCAAGTTTCAACACTGTGACTCAAATATTCTTGAGAAACTCTCCATTGATCCATCTTTTTCTAGAGAAAGGTAACCACTGCACCACACTGCAGCGTGCCTTGAAAACAAAAGAAATGATCCGAGATGATGTCCTGAAACACACACGCACCTGCCACTTGAAAATGAATCTCGCAAAATCTCTGTAAACAGATAAGCCGGCTCCTCTGTGTTTAATCTCCCCAGTTACACGCTCTTTGTTGTGGGAGCGCGGGGGTCCGTTTTAGGAGATTAACCTGGGAGTCGCACTCATTCCTGCCCATCTCAGCGGCTAACTAGCGGGGGGCTAATGTGAGCGCGCTCCGAGCTTCCTAATCCCCCCTCCGCGTGCCACCACTGAGCATTTACCCCCGGCTTTTAACAAGGCCCGCTTAAATTATCCAGTTCAAATCGTTGCTAATCCTCGGGGCTCTTTTCAAGCTCGACGGATATTGACCGAAGCACTCTATTATTCAAACATGTGGGTGAGGAAACACACACGCACACACCCGTATCAAGACAGAGAAATATTCGCACTTTGAAGAGATCTTTCTAGAATCAGGGTTTGGTGATCCCCCGTCGAGTCCTTGCTCTCTTTAAACTTGCTCCTCGGGTGCGGTTCAAACAGCTACAGAGAATGATGCTCTTTCTCTTTTTTAAACCAGCTTCAAAAGTCAGGCGAGAAGAAGTCTGCGACAAGGTCAGCACAGTGAGAGCGGGGAAAACCGAAAAGACAATTTAAAGTTGATTTTTCTGGCCCGGAGGAGCTGGAAGGAGACGGACAGGAAGTGGACGGTGTGCAGAGAGGAGGACGAGATCCTGTGATGAAGAGGAGAGGTCAGGCGGAGCGGCAGTGGTGCAGACCGGGAACACGACCCATCACGGATTCGATTCTTCATCCAAGCTGCTTTGTGTATCGGAGAGGTTTGATTGATGTCTCAGGCCCTTACTGTGTATTTTGCATGATCCAGCTTGTACTCTGACTTCCTCCCACAGCCTCAGTTAAAAAAAAAATGGGTATAAATGTGAATGAGACAAGTCATAGGTATAAAGGTTGGATGGGTAAATATGTGGGAATGTAAGACAGTGGGTGAGAGGATTGATTGGATAATGGATCGGGGTGGGTATATATAGGTAAAAAAACAAAGTGGGAATGTAAGAGGGTAGGGAAATTGGTAGGGTGGTTGGAAGATGGGTTGTTAGACAGACTGAAGGGTGTGTGGACTGGAAGGTATAGCAGCAAAAAAAATAGGTATGAATGGAGGTTTTAGGTCAGATAGTTGGTTAGTTTAGTGTGTCAAAAGAGAGATTGCTTGAAGGATGGTTCAGTAGGTTGGTAAGTAGAAGGGTGGGTGGATTAGGTAAATATGTGGGCCGTTAGTTGTGGGGATTGGTAGGAAGACTAGTTAGATTGGAGGGCAGGTGAATGGGTAAGTAGATAGGTAAGTGAGCTGGTAGATAAAAAGGGAGGAAGACAGGTGGCTGGTTGGTTGAAAAGATAGACGGGTAGAAAGATCGTGCAGTAGGTTGGTAGGCAAATAGGATTGGTTGGTTGAGTTTGATACGTGCCTCCATCCACACCACCCTGGTGTTTATCGAAGACTGGTACAGTATGAAGCTCACTCTGTGCTAAAGACGCACATAGTCGAGTACAAAACCACTCCTTGAAGATGAAATGCGGGCAGAGAAGCGGAAAACATTAAAGATCCTCCTTTGCTTCACCTCTGTGAAGGATCAACGCGACAACAACAGATAAAATAGTGAGAGTTCAATGTGACACAGCGTGGAGGCAACTGCAAGCACAGAGCGAGTAAACAGACAACGGCGAGCAATCGGGGGCATAACTGAGGAAAATGAGCGCACGGTGACACAGCGATCCATGACTGATGGGACAAAGGGAAGCTTACATTAGTGAGCGGCGTGTGGGAGAAGAGGGAGAAGCCTTCGAACAGGTATTCATGGTCATCGTACTCGATCACTGTTGGTCTGTCGGTCTGGAACAGGAAAACAACCAGATTGATAGTTTTTGTGCCATTGGATACATCAGTGTTAATTCGTCTGTTTACAGTTGGATAACACACAGATTCCTACCAGGAAGTTTGTTGGAGGTGAGACGGTGATCCTGTAGTGGAAGAGTTTCCCGGCGTTGTTGTTCATTCCGCGGCACTGTTTCACCGGCTGGAGAAGACACGCAAACTCAAGAGCAGGCACACAAAACACACAACGGAATCTGATGGTGTATCAGAGTAAACTGCTTTGTCAGTGATGAATAACTTCAGGTGTAGTTACAGCACAACTTTATAACTTTAACGGCACATGTGACTTCATGGTTTCTCAAACAACCATTTTATAACTTCTTGGAACCGCCCATTTAATACATTTTGTCACATATCTTCCTTCTGTAATTTTTAACCAATCCTAATGATATCAAAAACAAACAAAAAAAAAAAAACTCCAAACAGTGTGCAGCGGAAGCAGCCAGAGGAGGTCGACATGTAGGAGGAGGCGAATTGATTCGTCAAATTGCTTGTACTTTTTTTTTACTTATACAATACTATCATTTTGTTTTCATAACTTAATGTGATCAATTTACTACTGAAAAAGTCCTAAAGAGTGTGGTGGCAGTAGCATTTGCCACGGGAAGCCCTGAGGACGAGGCAGGTCAGTACATAAAAATGAGCCTGCATTTTGCCAATTCATTCAACTGAAAAACAGATTTATGTTAATCGAGCAGTTCGTTCTTGTAGAAAGTTAATTATTAAGTAATTATAAAAGTCTACCAAAACATGTAATTGGCGTGAAAAGAAGCAGCTTCTCTCTTTTATGATTGTTGTGTTATAAACCATCCATAGAGGAGATTTATTGGGTTTCTCTCTGTAAAAAGCACTCCGAAATGACTGTTGTCTTTGGTGCTATATAGATTAAACTTGAATTGAACAGTATTGTTACCAGTCACTAGTTGTTGGATTTAATTGGAAATCACATTGTTTCCGCTCCACAGAATCCCCGCGGACATTTCTTTAAGTACACCAGTTAATGAAATCCCGCCATGGCTGATTAATAAAAACTTAATTGACGGTCTTTAATGAGCGTGACGGCGCCTTCGAAAATACACTACAAACTTATGAAAACAGATTCCAGGTCAGCTGAGAAGAAACGGGCAATTAGCGGACTAATGGACGAACGAAGGTGTACGAGGCTTGTTTGTTTAGGACTCCCGGGGAGGGATGGATTTGGGACGGAAGAGGCAAGAAACATCTTGATGACTCCGTGCAATTACGAAGAGATCCATGGTTGCCATTGATCCCGATTCAAAGCAGCACGTTTGATGAGACCAGGTGAGAGTTATTGCTCCATGATGAAAGGAAGTGAGCCATAAAAAAGTGAGATCTCAGTATGTGGCAGAGTAATAGATGATTCACTGGGAGACATCAAGCCCTCTGTCATATCCTCACATGTGTGATGTCATCATTCGCCTCGTAAAGTTGATGCAATCTGACTTGTTGTGCCTTTAAATGTAATCAAAAAAAAAAAGGTTCCTCTGCAGAGAATACATTCACGCAGGCTTGGGATGATGCCCGCTCCCCCCCAACCATCCTCCGCCGTGGCGTGGCGCCGCTTCAAGGTTATGAAAAGGGTGATTTATTCACGGCGTGTCATACCTCCTCCCCTGGGTAGATGCTGTGGCGGATCCCTGTACGTCTGGCCTTGGCACTGCACTTACACAGGGGACCATCATTCATCTGGACAGAAAGAAAATACAGGAATCAGACAGGAGCGCCTCGCTCGCCGTGTACGACATGCACAGACGCCGCTCCGCATCACACGTCTCCAAACTGCACAGTCCTGACCTTTATTTCTTAGAGTTTCCAGCTGTAACTCGTCCTCTGTGTTACAGTCGGGGCCCGGTATGTATTTATTATCACCCCTGTGAAAGATCTGTCCTCTGAACACCACTGATTTCCAGACATTCAAGGTACTTTTTTCTTTGTTTGACAGTCTGATTCCATTCTTGCTGAACACAAAGGAATTTTAACAAACTCTGAATACTTTTGACGTTATATATTATGTCGATTTAAGTAATCAAAGACTCCACTAACTCCAAAAGCTCTCGAAAAGAAAGAACCAAATAACACAAGTTAACAAATCTAAGCTCAGAAAAGCTAAAATACCACAACTTAATAGATAAAACTTTACCCAAAGTTACACTAAGACTAACTACACTGGGATTCGCTACTAAAGTTCCACAGTGGGAGCCGTTATTCTCAGTGGCGCCGACTTGAAAACGTTGTATAAACAGAGACTAACGCAACGCTTCATTGCGATCTCACACGAGGGTAAATCACAGCTGCTTTAATTAACGTGACGGATTATTACGATTACAGACACCATCCTAGATTAAGTCATGCTTAAATTGTTATTAGAAGTCTGACAGCTGACGGGACACAGGGCCTGCCGCGGTGTGCCCGATCTTTCACTACCGCCGAACAACGGGCTCAAAACGGCCTCGTAAATGTTTGGAACGGAAACTGTCGTAAATTGTTTGGACGAGCCTGGAGCTCATCTTTAGGCCAGTTATGGATGCTGTCTGCTCTGTGACTCCAGCTGACCGTGTTGGGAGATTTTCCCAGGGTGGGATTCTGCTTTTAAACACACACACACACACACACACACACACACACACACTCTGAAGTGATGAAGCTACAGCTTCAGTTTATATCTGCAGCTCGACGACTGTCGGGCTCATTAAAGAGCGATTAGCCCAACGAGCTGCTGGAGCATCTTGATCTGCTCGGCCACTTAAAAAAAAAAAAAAAAAACAAAAGACTGCAGAGTCGGCACTTTTCTGTAGCTCCTTTTCACTCGACGGGACCAAAGAGAACACCAAAGCACTCTTTGTGATACCTCCGTGCAATGTTTATCGTCATCAGCGTTTGTCTTTGGATAGTTTGAGCAACTCTCCGATTCACAATGTTGAGTTTTAAGAAGGCAGGTTTACCCTAGTTTCCCCTCTTTAATGACACAAATGAAAAAGGTTTTATCCCCACTATTGATTTCAATTCACTTTGCTTCGTTCACAACGTATAGTGGTGACTTGGTTTCCCACTTTAAGTGAATTGAAGTCAAAATGCCCCCGTTTTCAAAATGCAAATTAACACATTAACGACAAAAAAAAAGAAAAAAGAAAAAAAGTGGTTCAAATGTGGGAGTGTACCGAGTAAATCAAGGTACTATTATTGCATGAGATTATAGACGATCTTAAAGAGGTGCCAATTTCTTTTAAATGAACTGTGGCATTTATTTGGGTTATCAGGTAAATGTGTTAGACTTAATTGTAGCGCTGTTTTAAATAGGCTGACACAGACAAGAAGTGGTCCGTCTGGTTTTCTCCAACATGTAGGGCATTTTCCCCCCAGCGCTCAGGAGGAACATTTGCATTTGTGGGATGAGTACCAAGAGATGAGTGAGATGGTGGGGAAAATTGAAGGATCTCAAGTCTGGAGTTCAAGAACGAGGCCACGCTTCGACATCACGATTTTAAGATGGAGCAGCAGCACTCAGCTCCTTAAAAGCTGTGATCAAAAACTAAAGCCACGTTTTCATTACAAAAGTTTTTTTGTGGACATTTTATCACTGCGACTGTTTTATCTTTTGATTACTTCACTGTCATATGGGGAAAAAAGTCTGAATCAGTTCTCCAAGGTTTCTTCTTTCACTTGGGAGTGTTTTCGCTTTTCCAAAATCCCCATTTGATCTTAAAGTGTCTTGAAGCTTGACCTGTTGTATTCATTTTGCATTTCAGAAAAGTTTCACTTCAGGCAGCAATGTTCTCGTAGTGATAGCAAAAATAATCTTCTCAGAAAACCTGCTGCATTTTCTCAGTTCACACGGTGACAGTTTTCACAATGTTTCAAGTTAAAATGCACAATTTTTGCACC
>OMNM01007289.1:6284-21672 GCA_900302745.1 Parablennius parvicornis
AAATTTGTGCAGCTAGACACACCATATCTAATCAGATCAAGGACTCCACACCTGTGGTGTCAGCATGACGTTTCCACTCTGGATTTTTGTGTTCCTGAGAAAAAAAAGGAGCTTCCTCCTAATTAGGCTAATTGTCTCACTAATTATCACAGATTTTTCACACCAACTTGTTTGTCCTTGCGCACAGCAAATTTTGGTTTTCATTCGAACCCAACTTAAACTGTTAAGTGTTTCCTCATTGATATGCAAATTTATACAGCAAGGTGCTCCAAAATCTAATCAGATCATTTCTCCACAGGGACGGCCTGTAGTGCAAGTTGGAGTTATCGTGTCCACAGAGTCGCAGGGACTCCAAAAAGACTCCCAACTTGTGGAGTCTGTGTGGAATATATATTAAATTCGTTTAATTGCCTAATTAGGTACTGAATTATCTTAAGAGGGCCGGACCATTAACCATGTCGCTGTGTGAACATTAGAAAATGAAAATCCAGAAACCACTTGAACTATTACTTAATAGAAAGTAAGAAAGTACTGTTTATTAATGGATGATGAGATAGATGGACGTACATGAATGAATAAATACGGTCTTGATTGTTAAAGTCAGTTGGGGTCAATTCCAATGACAGAGAGCACGAGATTATTGATGGGAGGATTGATCAGTCCAACTGTACATTGGTGGATGGATGATGGAATGATTGAGAAGACATGAATGAATAATGATTAGATCTAAAGGTTAGTTGATGGAATGATGGATTGCTCTGATGATTGTGTGGATTATATGAGTGAATAGATTACTGGGTAGAATAGTTGATACATCTAACAGATAAATGGATGAATGGTTAAGTAGATGAATACACGATGGAAGAATGGATCAATGAATGAATTGAAATGATGGTGTTGATAAATTGAAAGATTTATGAATAGATGGATGAGTGGAGAAATTAATGGATGGAGTGACGGATCGATGGCAGATGTGGATGGATGAAATGACTGAATGTACAAAGAGAAGAATGAACGTATCCTGGACTGATTTATTTAGATTGTAATGATGATTGTGCTGCTCAGTAGTTGATGGGTGTATTGAAAAAGTTAGAATGCTGCAGGAGTGGATGAATTAATAGATTATGGATCGATGGCCGGATTAAATAAATCATTGAATGGATTACAATGATTATTCAGTCTATCATTTGGAGGGATTTTAATAATGAATGAATGGATAAAATGAGTAGATTGCTGGATTAATTAAAACGCTTACAAGGATGGATGAGTTGAGGAAGCATATGTGTGAACGGATGATGGATTAAATGGGAAGAATAATTACTTTTATTTGTTTGGATGATGAGTGGATGAGTTGAAGGGAAAATTGATGGGTTCATGTAAATAAAATGTAATCTTTGCATGGATAACTGAATGGGGGGAAATGATGGATTGCTGGATAAATGCACAGATGGATCATTGAGAGATTTATGGATTTATCTAAAAAAAAATGTTTAATCTTTTACAAAACAACGCTGAGAATTGTCAATCAGGTCGAAACTAACCTGGATGCATTCAGTAAGATTTCAAACCCTCTTCAGCTTGTCTCATAAATGAACATATTGAGTGATTAAACACAACACATGGTCAGCGTGCACAAAAAAAAAAAAAAAAATGCTTCACTCAAGAAAACAAGCTGCATAAAATAATAGTAGAAATGTGTTTAACAGCACGAAGATTAAAATCATTAGAATATATTTAAATTCAACATGGTGGTGTATCAGGCATGTTTTGTGAGAATAGTATTTGATATCAGACACTGAGGAGTTCTGATCTCCCCACATTCATTCCTGGAATTCTTGAACACACAAAGTAACCGATGCTAGTGTGTAACATCACACTACAACAGGTGAACTTATTGAAAGATTGTGTTCTTCAGCCTTTAGGAGGAAATCTTTCCACAAGCAAGTGGAGCTTCACCGCTTCTAGATTGAGTAAGACTGTTGTATCTTCCCCTTACTGCAACAGAAACATGGCCGTGGCACTGCGATGGTGCCTGTAGGTCAGTTTACATCCCCGTGGAGGTCAGGCTCGGCTCACATCGCGGCCCCGCAGCTGCTAAGGATTGGGTGATTCAGTGCGTTGCTCATCGACAGCGGGGTAGGGCGGCGTGCTGACACGAGTGTTTGAATTAAGATCATCCAGTTGAAGGCTCGGCTGCTCTGCACGATGACCTCAAAGTGCTGCGCATGTGGGAGCGATGATTTTGATTACTTAACCTCTAAACAAATAGAGACATTTTGGGAGGAGAGAGGCAGTCTTCAGGCCAGGATATTACGTGTAGCACAACGTTAGGCCTTGGAGAAGTGCTGCTTTGTTGGTGTAAAAAAAGCGAAGTGTTTCCCCACAGCGTCCGAGGCAGTCGACACTAGTGCCCCATGCAGCATCCGTCATGTTTGCCAGTCACAGTATCTGGATTGCAGCTATAAAATGTCCTTGTGTCAGACATTTTGGTTGCGCGCCGCGTTCCTGCTGTGTCGTCGCTTGACAAAAGAGGCAATATGCTTTAATGAGACCGGATCCCAGAGTGAGGGGACATTTGTCTTCCATGTCCTGGGTGAGAAAAGTTAAAGAAACCTTGGACCGCTGAAGTGTTTTATTTAGCCCTCGGCTTTTTTGAGTTACATTTGTTCTGCTTGAACATAAACACTGTCCTGCATTTAAAACCCCTCCGTCCAAACAAGTAATAGACTTTCACAACCAGTGTGCAGTACAGTGGAGATTTGTCACAGTAGGTTCTGGAAAAAGCTCTCTGTTCTGTTTGGGAACCCATTTAAAGTTAAGCCTTCACAGTAACTCAATCAAGCTGCAATTTGTAGGAGTTCTCAACACTGGCAATTACGGCCTGATTACAAGACAACCTTTTGATGTGAAAATGGGTTTTGGGTGTGCTTTTACTAGGGCTGTCAAAATGAAAGCGTCAACACTAATTAATCTATCATCATGATTAATCTAATTAAAGATTCCAATGCAGCCCATGTGAAGCATACGGTTGTTGGGGATTTTGCTGACTGTTGTCAGTTGCAGCAAATAAGCGGTCAGCTCTCTTGGACAATGTCAAAAAGTTAGTTTGTCTTAGTATTTGGCTGAAAAAAGAGGAACAGGAAAACATTCATGAGGATGAATACTTGTTTCGAAAAAAGTTTTTGTTTGCATGAGCTGTTAAAGATGTTTAATCAACACACTAACTGCAGATATATTTCCTTGGTTCTTTAATGCATTTGCTCATGCAAAGTGAAACTCGATTGAGATGGATTAAAAATTATTAGTTGTGATTAATCAAAATTAATCTGCAAAAACCCTGTGATTAATCTGATTAAAAATCAGAATCTTTTGAAAGCACTCGCGTCACACAATGATGCTGCTCAGAGCAACTGAAAATGCAAATTTTTGAAAACAGCTTCCAAGGTGCAACGTTTTGAAAAACACTCCATGGAAATGTGGAGGGGAAAACTTTCTGCTTCTGTGCATGTGCAAAACAGGTGTAGTTAATGGTTATTCTGCACATGCAAGCGTAGATGGACAATAACAACAAATTTGCCTCCAGAGTGTTGGGACTCCCAGTCAATATTCTCCTGGGACTTGGTGGTTTTAGAGTTGAGAGTCACTGTAATAACAATCCAACTTCATTGTTGTCCTTGTAGTTATTATTGTACCATTTTAGTGTATTTTTCTAGAAAATCAACCAACAGCTCCAACTCAAGGCCTGGCATGCCAACTACATGTTATTCAGCATTTCTGTTTCTATGAAAATGGACATTCCTTTCAAAATGTTCTTATGTAAATTCAAACCTTTTCTTAAAACAAAATCACTCATTTTTGTTGTTGTAGAAACGGGCCTTGGGTTGGGGATTTCCCAGAAACTGCTTGTGTTGCTTGAAGACACTTATTCAAAGGAATTGGAGCAATATGATTGTCTTTACACGTGTTACATCATGCAACATCTTTTATGAATAGGAGGGTTAAATAGGGTTACAGCAGAATAGAAAGCACTTGCGTGTGTGTGTGTTGCCATTACTTCATGAATAACTAACGTTTCTTTTCTGCATGCGAGAATGAAACAAGGTCCTTTAGGGTTATGCAGAAGAGCAAACACTATGTTAATTGATGTGATGTTATTTTTAAACCACATGTGTCTTTGTGCGATAAAAAGTGCAAGTGGTGGGATTTTTCGGTGGTGGATATCATTGTCCCTCAACAAATCAAACTCGGAAACATCACTGGTGAGGGGAGAGATGGCCGAGCCTGAACCTGTGAAGCCTAATTTATGCTCCATACTCAAACCATACGCCTCTATATAGATAGAAAGTTCTCCCTCTGTGCGCTTTGATTTTCTCCATGTTTGGTGACCTGTTGTCTCTCAGTGAGGCCGTATGTATAAGTATGTATGTGGTTGTGTGTCTTTCTGTGTTTGCCTTGTGATGAACTGTAGTCAAATAGGAACAGGGTCCAACAACCCCCCGGCTGAAAGAAGTGGTATAGAGGATAGATGGATTGAAATTCAAAATTAATTCCAGGTTATGTTTTTCATGGACTACTAATTTGGGCTACTGACTGAATAAATGAGTCAGTCCCAAGAAGGAAACTTGACTTTTGAGCTTGTAAAACAACATTGAATTATCTATGCGTTTGTCTGAGGTGGTAAACGTCTTGACTGAAGAGTGAGACATATGCTGAAGAATGTATAAGGAAAACATGACCCGGGATAATAGGGTCACAGGTCACTGACAACTTATGTATAGAAATGTATGGTCATTTCTGCAAAGTTCCAAACATTATAGGCAAAAGAAGGGCTTACTTACTACAATTTGCACATGAAACTCTAATAACCAACTGCGAGTTAGCAGATTGCATCTTTGAGATGTTTTCATGCTGAAAAGGAAGCTCATCCATGTCTTTTCCTGCAGAGTCTGTTGACTTTCTATTTTTTGCATGGTTATGTTTTCAATTCACCCAGTGAAATATCTCAATATTGTCCAGATGGATTGGCTGGAAGTTTGGTGCTGATAGCTGTGGTTCTGAAACCATCAAACTCAAGCTTGGCATGTAGTTTCAGAGTGAAATGTGCCAACAATTATTAGTTGGTTGGCCAGGAAATTTGGTACGTTCCCCTCCGGCTCAAACATAATAACTGGAGTGATTAACTTTTTAACCGTCACCAGGCCAGATTTTCATCATATTCGTTACATTGGCTTTTCTGCCAGCTATCCCAAGGCCAAAGTCTTTCCTGAAAGGCTCAGGGTGTAAGAATGCTGATTAGTGCATGGTTTTTAGCATGGTAATGCAATAAACTGAGAGGAATTAACATCTAGATGCCAACTTTGAGCATGTTAGCATGCAGCTTTTTTATATTAACTTATTTCAAAGGCAATGTCAAGTATAAAAGTGGGCTCAAATTGCATTAAAGACCAATACATCATACATTTACACTCAATATAGATGAGGACATACAATATGGAGATACATCCTGTTTATTCATTACATAAAAGCTCTCTATTCTTCAACTAGTTATTAATTTCTTGTTTTTAAGCTTTGGAAGCTGGAAAGTTACTTTCTCCCAAGTCAGTCTTCTTAATGATGTATTCAAGATTTCCAGCTACAATTTGGAGTGAGAGAGAAAAACTTCAATCTGCAATGCAGATATGGGTTTCTTTAATCTCTCTTTTCAGCTGCTCTTGAAGCCTCTATTGTAATATATTTGAAATTACCTAATACTGCTAGAGCTCTATTTCAATTCACATTTTCATGTGAATGTTTGCCAGTGTCATGACTCCCAGTCCACATTTTCTTGCTACTTAGCAGTTTGATACTTGAAACACCACGTAAATCCATACAAATCCCCATATAATCGCTATTGTTAATGTTTGTAGCATATTGTCTTCTGTGTGCATGTGTGTGGCTTCATTACATAAAAAAACCAACACCACCAACTCGTTTTCAGCATTTCTGCCGTTTCTTTGTAAACACTGAACTTTTCTTGAAACGTTCATTGCACACACACTGCACTCTCTAGATGGCTCGCTCAAACCCGTCCCATTATTTTGTGAGATCTGGTAGACACTACTGATCATCCATATTCATGAAGCAAATGAGCTAAATGGACATTGTTTATTATTTTGCATGTGTTTCAGACGTGATCTTCGCTGCACCACGCAATCCGCTTCCAGTAATAAAAACCTTTGCGCTTGTTTTATGTATGTGCATATCTTTAGTGAATCAGGCCCACTTTGCTCTCAAGAAAGGAGAAAAACATCTCATTTCAAATATTAGGTGATGTGAAATGTTGCATTTTAGATGATTTCACTTTAAGACCCCACAAAAATGGAAAATAACAACCCTGAAAATGAGCATAAAAGCTTCTGTTTAACTGAACCAGACGAGCCAACAGCCCAGGCTGACCCCAGAAAAATGTTATTTTCTTGGCATCACTTATGTTGTCGAAATGTCAGTATGTTTTAACGTCGCCCATATTCTTTTTTTCAAAGTGGAACACAATTTATATTCATGACTTAATGGCGCAATCTTATATAAAACCAAGATTGGAAAACTGCACAATCATCATTCCAACAACAAGGTGAAACAACCACAACTTAAAGGCAATTACACCGCTTCAAGAGGGAAAAAAAATCAAAGCTGTAGGGCTTTATTCGATGCCCCCAATGTTTTTTTCTCTCACCTCACAGTGTTTCTCTCTCTCTCTGCAATGCCAGCATTGCTCCCTCACCCACTCACTAATGTTCCCGTCTGTAGTGTCACTTCACTGCTCAAAAGCTAGTCATGTAAGTGCATTAACATTAATAACACACAGAAGAGGACCTGTTTATCCCTTTATGTGCCTCCCCCCTCATTTTTATTCCTCCCTCCCTCCTCTTGCTCCTCCTCAGTAACTCTCTGGCTCACCCTTCAGCACATCCACCAGTGTGCGTAGCCTATCCTGAGTTGACTTAACGTGCTCTGACAGGCCAATCCCTATGGATTCTGATCAAGTAGAGCAATAGTGTACACAGCAGCAACAGTGCAGCTCCAGCCTGCTAAAACAGCGGCGGGAATATGGCAAAGATCAGCGTCCTGCACGACTGATTCGACACGTTTATCTGCTGATTCCACTTTCCATTTCCAAAGCGGCGTGAAGTTCTTTATTAAGCCTGTGACATGTGCTTTTCACAACTCTGCAAACAATTTATTCTTTTTATCTTATAACAGCCACATAGGCAACGTGTATGTGACAGTACTGCCGATGTCCATTTGCAAGGTCTGAAGTCTTATCTTTAATCGACTCACAAAATCTAACCGTGGTGTTTTACGGCCATGGAGCTAAGCAGGGCACACTGAAACTTGTTGAGCTTCAGCTTCAAGAAATTAACCCCCACAATATGTAAAATTAACATTAAATGCCTCAGTATACTCCAGCACACATAGTGAAGTGTGTAGCCTCTACGTAGTCTGTTCACCCTTGAAAGTTGTGTGTCAAGGTTGTATGTGGCGGGAAGTAGTTCTCTGCCTTAACGCTAGGGGGTGTAGGAGGATCAGTTGAAAAACTGCATGATTTTTGCCAGATCGGCATAAAGATTGCCAGCGACACTTAAAATTTTCAGTTAATTTGCAAGCTGGCAGACTGTAGCAGCGAGCTACAAGCTAGCCTTCTGCACAACGTCGTCCAGATCATCAGAAATGTGCAAAGCATGGACAACGCTGCTTCAAGAATTTTTTTTGCCCTGACCCTGGGCGGTGTGTGCTGTGCGGTGTTGCTCTTGAATTGAACTGCTTCTCCAATAAAGTGGACGTTTACATCTGGATCACATGTGAGTCTCTTGAACCTATGACATAGTAAAGCAGACCTATCACAGCCGTCATGGTCTGCGTTCCTCCACTTGCAGGGCTGGTTCAAATCTTTGTCTAGCCTTCGCATATTGTTTGCAACTGAATTAAGCTTTCTAACAATAAATGAAAATGATAAAATCTCCAAAAGATGCACCGTGGCCCCCTGAGCAAGACCTTCTGCTCCCAAAAGCTAACCAGAGAGCTGCTATGGGCTGCTGCTACTAATGGGTCAATTCAATAAAGACAATTCCCTCTGGGGATTAACACAGTACAATGAAGAAGAAGGAAAAGAAGTCTGTTGAAGCATTTCAGTACTAGATAATAGAAGATTCCCAAAATAAAAAAATAAAATAAAAAATAAAAAAACATCAAAAGTCCAGAGCAGACCTGCAGAACGTAGCACTATTGGAATATATTTAAATGGTTGTCAATCGCACACACATAAAGAAATATAGCAAGATTCAACATAACAAAATGATAAAATTGTAGTAAAAGATAAACAACTGTTGATGAATTTGACCAGATGTCTTCTGAAAAGCTGAAGTAGCTCTCCACTTTGAAAAATCTTGAATTACTTGCATTATATATACTTTTTTAAATGATTCACACTGTTTCATCCAAGCTGCTTCATCACATTTAACACAGGGAAAATGTTTTTTTTTTGTCTATTTTGCCATTATTTACCATTTCTGTTCAGATCCAAACATCTGCTGGAGATTTTTCAAATAACGTAGAAAGAAATACAGAGAAAAACTGAATACAGCTATAAAATGGAATAAATAATTATTAAAAATAAAGGAAATTTACAAAGAAAAGTAGATCTGTTCTCTCTATTTTCACTGGATCGAAAGGATTTAGGTGGCTATTGCCACACAGTCAAAGACAAAAACAAAAGAGTAAACAGTCACTAAAGTTATTTTCTGTGGGAAAGAACAGGTATTACAGCAATATAAAGCATTCTGTTCAATCTTTACAGGCACTCATCAAAATACTTTGAAATTGACATCAATCACATCTATGTGCCAATTATGTATAAATCCACAGAAATCAAAATGCATTCAATTATTCAACCTTCAAAAGCTTGTGTCATTTTCAAATAGTTTACTCCTTTATATTTCTGTCCCTTTACCATCGTTGATCATATATGATAACTTTATCATTTATATGGATGTCAGCAGGAATTTGGTGCCAAATGACAAACGGAAAATAGTCATAACGAGGGCTTTTAAAGAATCATAGCAGTCATCAGGCTGATGTATGTCAAGCAGATGTGTGTATTTATTCAATCATCTGTCAACTTGTCATTGTGGGTATTGGTAAAGAGGCTCAGTGTTTACAGCCACTTCACAGACAGGTGCTTTCTGGTACCTTTATGAATAATCTTTCACTTCCATCACCCCGTACTGTTTTGAAACTACTGGTTTGCAACACTCGGCACAAGTGTTGTAGTACTTGGTCTTGGTCTTGAGACCACATTTTTAAGGTCTTGGTCTTGACTTGGTCTCTGCCCAAGAATGTCTTGGTCTCGTCTTGTTCTTGCGATGCCCTGGTCTTGTTTTTTCTTCCACTTAAATCTTAGCTCTCGGTCCACACACCTGTAGCCCAATTGTGGTTATCACCGCCAGCTCCGATCCCCCAAACAGACCTTAAGCGAGGTTCCACTTCTATCACACTCCGTGCGCAGTTTTCAATGAGAGGTGTCGAGGCATGGCCCTGATCAAAGACAGCTACGACTAAATTTAAATCAACGGGGGATTATGCGTGTCGCTGCCAGTTTAGAAAGCTTCAAATCAACAGCGGAGCAATTAAAGCCAACAGGCACGACACAGTCACAGCCTGCTAAGTGCCAATGTTGGTACATTTACTTATTCAGAAATCAAGCTCATTTGACAGCCTACGTCAAGCCACAGATCCAACTTTTAGAAATGCTGTAGCATGTAATTACTCAGAGCTTTGATGCACCTCTGTTCCAGGCTATATTATGGAACATCATTGACACTGTAGGGGGACATTTTCCAAGCTTTTACATGTTTTGTATCGAGCGAAATTCTGTTTTCTAACAGGAAATAATTGGGTTATATAGTCTGGGTGCATGCAGGAAAAGCCTCTCTTATTTCCTGAGGATTCCAAATCTTAATGAAAAAAGGAGTGAAGTTAGCCTCTATGTATACATGCATGCCAGAGTATGGAGGCTTTAAAAAGGACAGGTTAACCTTTCTGTCCTCTGGGACTCTTCTTTTTCCAATCCCCTCAGCTCAACAGAAAATAGAAACTGTGCGTGTGTGTGAGAAACAATGGAGGCTTCTTTCATCCCCAAGTGTCCTGCTCTGGAGCTCTTTTTTTCACCTCCCTCGCTCCCTCCTTCTTCTGGCTTTCCATTTATCTCCGTCAGCCTCTCTCCACCGCTTTAATACCAGAGAGGAGAAGGAGAAACGCAGAGATCGCAAAGTATGGAAGGGACGACTTCTCCATTCTGTGGCAAAAATTATATCTAAAAAGTAGTTTGATCATGCTATAAATAGCCTTCAGTCCAAGTCCTGGTGGAGAAAGACAATTTGAGGTGGAAGGAATAGTAAGAGAATGAGCGGAGCTGCAGTGTGTTGACTGCAGCTGGAACATTATAATGCTAAGCTGCACCTCCTCCTTGGCCAGTGAGCTCGCACTGGCACCGGCTCTGGTGCCACAGCCACAATGAAGCTATAAGACTTCAGCTCAAATTGTCTCTTTTCTTGCCAAGAGGTGCTCTCTCTGCTCCACGTTCTCCCGGCCAATTTCTGATTTTCAGGAGTAATATTTCTCCCACTGCAGCACCTCTGAAACCCAACGTGTGCCCCTGACCATGAACAATGTGATTAGAGAGGGATTTTTTGTGTGTGTGTGTGTGTGTGCAGGAGCAGCATTTCAGAAAAGTTCTGTTTCCACCCCTGTTTTCACCACGTCGGAGCATTTCAAAAAGCTTCCACCTTGGAAGCCGTTTTCAAAAAGTTGCATTTTTAGTTGCTCCGAGCATTGCTGTCGTGTGAACGGACACCCAAAACGCAATGAAAATTTTCCATTTTCATTTCAAAACAAGTGCACGGGATCTAAAACAGCTTGCTTCAGTGGAACAAACGTTGATCTGAATAAACAGGTTTTGAAATGTGATACTTAGAAACTACTGTAATTGTACCTTAAATTAAGGCATAAGTCAGGTCTTAAGAATCACAACACTTATAGAGGTGATATCTGTCGCGCTCATGTTTGTATGTAATCAATCATCTTTCAATTTGTTGTACCAGTGGTACAGAGGTTGAGTGGTTTACTTCCCCCTCACAGACAGAACATCTTTTTTTATAGCTCAAGATATAAATAGGGAATCCGACCGGAGGATATCTGATCAGGTCCGAAATGAGCAATTTTTGACTTGCATCAGCTGCCGTCCACTCAGTCCCGTTTGCGAAAAAAAACAGTTCAGCAGCCAGCTGTGATGAAATGTCATTTTGCGTAACAAGGCAAATAACTTGAAGAAGCCAATGGAAGAAATGTGTGTGCAAAGCTTGTGCTGCGATGCACAGCGCAGTACTGTGTGGAGTGGGTCTTTTCTTTTCAAGGCAACCTGTATAAGCCACTTTGAAGTGGATTTTTCTTTTGAGCTTCTGGTTTTTTTGCTGCATAGTGTTTATGTTGTAGTTTGGTATGGTTTTATATGGTATATATTGATCAAAATTCACAAGTCAGTTTCTACCAGTTTAAGTGGATCAGCGCTTCAAAATAAATACGTTCTCTTCTTTTCAAAACGGCACAGAGTACAATTGTAATTGTTGTTGCGATTGAATGAAGTTGAAGCAAGTTCTTACATCATTCTGAGAAGAATTTTGATTCTATATGTGAGTTTTACAATAATTCTCGCTCAGAAAAGCTTCTTCCAATAAGGTTTTTAGCTTTAGAAAGCTTAGTTGCTGCTCTATTATACTGCATATTCACAACATAGCAATAGCAATGCAAGTATCAGATTGGGAAATCATCTGTATCGGCTGATGCTCACATCTGAAAAATTGGAACAATATTGGGGGCCAGCAAGTGTGATAGAGGCATCTGTAATGTAGAAGCTGGGTAGTCTGTGTAACATCAGTCATGCTGAAGCTATAAAGAATCTAACAAACCACACAACACCCAAATGTCTGAATCAACTTAGCAAATAAAATTTGAAAGACTTGATTGCATCACTACTGTCTCAAATACAATAGAGCCGATAGTAGCTTTGTTTTTTTTTTTAAGTAAATATAATGTACAAATGATTAAGTTTCAGTGTCTTGCCTTGCCGACTGTTTGGAGGCTTCAAGCAGAAATCTTTTCCTAGTGCACCCTTTCTGAACTCCCTCTCACATAGCATCAAGACATCTGTTCAGTCTGGTTTTACAGCCATTTCATTCTCTCTTCTCGTGCAATTAAAGAGACATAGCCGATAGTCTTTGCCTATAGACAGCTTTAGTTCTGAACATTTAGCCCTTGGTAAAACACTTGTTCTCAACTTGAACTCAATGACTTTGCGGTTCAAGATTTAAGCGAGTATGCAAGGAGCACTTACAGACAATACTGTCTATAAATATATCTGATGGTTCTTTGATGCGGGGAAAAATAAAAATCACAAGTAAAAGTTTGTGAGCATGACATCCTCCACTGTAACAGTGATTCCCAAGGTCCACTGGGGCAGGAAACATTGAACCACCAGGCTCGCTCTGCCCTGTGAGCTGTGAGAGATAAATGCAGTCTGCAGCTTAAGTCAACTCGCTTTTAAATTCTGTGTCACTTTTGATCAAACTCAGACCAGAAGAAGGCTGTAGAGAGAGGGAGCGGGAGAAAGAGGAGGACAGCTGGAAAATTGTCAGGACTTCCCTCCCACCCATCCAGGATTAGCGTCTGAATTTTAGCTGGAGGATAGCCACCAGTATCGTCGGAGGCGCTTCCCTCCCCGCTCATGGACTGTTTAGCCCTTTGCCCTCTGGCCAACTGCGGAGAAGCGTACTGCCAGGATCTGTAAGGGCTTGTGCCCACAGGCAATAAAACTCCTCAACACATGGCCTACGCTATCACAGGATCCCGCTAATTCACATAAACTAACAGTAAATGCTGTGCTGCTGCTTTTACTGTTGGCAACATCAAAGGGTGCAGCATGCTAACATACTTAAACAGAACTACTATCTCAGAGGTCTTGAACCTGCGTCTCTGGAGCCTTTCGGCCCCTCTGTAACCTTCTTTATGAAACTTTTAAAAAGAATTCTTCGGAAATAAACATTTTGCTTTCATTTTTTTTTTTATGTGCAGACCACACTGTTTTTGAAAAATGATCTAATCTTCTGTATAAAACAGTTAAAGACTGTAAAAGCGGCTAAAACACAGAGCTGAAATTGTTCAAAATGGATATTACTCTGATAGCAGCCAAATCAGGTTCAATAATTTCGGACCCAGACAAAATAAAAAATTCCTTTAGATAATTTTTCTGTCAACTGTATACCTCAGAATCCCTCACAGACAAAAACTGACTCAATAACTTTTTTTTAAAAACTGGACTTACTTGAAGTTTTATTCAAGGATAATCTGAGACAATTAAAGATGCAATACAGTCAATGAAACTGGTAAATCCCCAGGTCCTGACAGATACCCGGTCCAGTTCTATAAAACATTTTCAGATGAGATAGCCCCGCTATTACTCAAAATGTATAACCACTCTTTTAAAAAAAGGCACCCAAACAATGTTTGCCTCCAGAGTGTCATGGCTCCCAGTCCATATTCTCCTGGGACTTGGTGGTTTTACAGTTGAAAGTCACCGTGTTAACAATAAAACTTTGTTTTCTTTCCACATGAATGTCCATGTCCTCTCATTATAGTGTACTGTTCTCTTCATGCATGTGTGTGTGGTTTCATTATAAAAACAAACAACAACGCCAACTTGTGGCCGGCAATGCTATATATACCATTTTCAGTATTTCTGCCATTTATCTGTAAACGCAAAGTTTTTTTTAAACGAAAGTGCAAAAACTGTGCGTTTTTACTTGTAACATTGCAACTTGTAGCATAGATGTACAATTTTCATTGAATAGAAAATAGACTTTCACTGTCATTATATATGCATAACAAAAGCAGACTTCTTTCACAATGCAAGAAACAAAGAAATTTAATTTACATACAGAATGCAGTATAACAACAAATATTGCAACATAAGAGTCATCGGAGTTATTTAATAGAATATAGTTGAGTTATTGTGATGTGCAGAATGTGTGTAAATCAATGAATGTGTGAGTTAAGGGTGGTTATGGCTCTGTCACAGAAAAAGTCAAGCAGGTGTGTATGGATACAAAATCAATAAAAAAAAGAAAAAGTATGTATTCTGGATATTATGATTTTTTTAACCTGACTGGATTAGACACATCATGAATATCAGCAAATGACTTTCTTCCAGTATAATGCTGAGTAGTTGAGCTAAAAACAACCCCAATATGGAATATCTTTTATCAAATATGTCATTTTTGTGCTGATAAGACAAAACTGGTTTTTAATGCCTCTACATCAGGCATACAAACGTCATCTTCGCCTCTTTATTTAAGTAATCTGACATTAATATCTGTATTTGAAAATATGTTTTATTCGATATCACAGTGGTAATTTGTACTAAACACAACCAGCAGCTGAATTTTCACATCCGTCTGTGTGTGCTGCTCATTCTGCACCTCGATGGCGTGTTGTGATGGAGACGACGCTGTGAAGCTGCTTATTCTGTCATCATGTTTTCTTTGCTTTGTTCACAATTATCCTACTTTATCAACTCACTGGAAATCATTTTTAACCGAAAAGTGTGCCTGGGAATGTGTGTGTGAGGCACATATTGAAACAACAGCAGAGAGGAGAGCGAGCGACTTAAGAAGAGAGAAAAAAAAAATGAATTTGGCAACTGAGCCCAACCCTGTTTATGTAAACATTAATCTTGACTAAATTGCTGATAGATTGGCTTTACACACACCAGCGCAGAGGCGAGGTAATAGCTTCAATCCCACCACTCTCAATAGATACACTCCCGTGAATGCGACACACACAGAGAAGCCGGGCCGCTTGTAATTAAGTTTTACATGTGCAAATCCAGTTGTGAAGCATTGCTTATGAGATCGGCTGTATAATCACATCGCCCCCAAAAGGGAGAGACCGCTTACTTAGCATTTAAATAGCTTCCTTCCTACCCCCACCAACCCCTCCAAACCCAATTCCAACCCCTTCATTCCCTCCCACTGTGTACATGTGTGCATTATGTGACACAAATATTGCACTCCACTCTATTTCCTTCATTGTGTGTGTGTGTGTGTGTGAATGAGTGGAGACAATGGATTTGCATGATGTGCGTGCGTGTGTGTGTGTGAGTGTATGGAAGCAATAACGAGTAAAAACTCGTGAACATTTATAAAATTAAGATTTGTTGATTCATAGCAGGAGCTTAAGTTATGTCAATTATGCGCGCAGAAACATGCAAGATGATTTTGTGCGTGTGTGTTGTCCCACCGGG